>VMBQ01002121.1:130216-153506 GCA_007657795.1 Dreissena rostriformis | reverse complement strand
TTAATTCTTCCTAAGGAAGATTTATATATTCCTAAGGAAGAACTCGTGACTTTAGATCCTCATGGTACGTCATATTATGTACAAGCTATCTTTTAATACGCACCTTTTGAATTCGTATAAAATACCATGCTGGGATAACCTTTCGCGCACAGTTATAAGAAATGACATTAGTTTTGTTTCCTTTTTTATTCGTGTTATTCTGGTTTTTTTCTTTTTCTTAAAAGTAGACCCTGATGGATACGACTTAACAAATCCATTTAACCGTTTGCAACAACATAAACAATATTCGAACGCTCAAAGGTTACGCTGGTCATCAAATAAGAACACACAATCGCCTAATAATGTATATTAACTGTAGACTTCGTCTTCCAGTAAAATAAAAAAGAAGAAATTGAAAATAATCGTGTTCGGAATTGTGTTTTAACTTTTACTTCAACCATGTTCACCATTGAATAAAGTTTTAAGGAGAGCCTTTTAATATTGCATCCACTTATTACTTTAAATAATGTGGTGTCAACTGCATAAATAGTTACATGTGTTAAGATCAATATCTCAGTTATAATAAATGCATTCGTGGTCGGATACCCATGACTTATCAATCCATTACACTCAAGAATTAGCATAGATAGGAGCTGAAAGTAGGTATCCTTCAATGAAACGAATTATGCGTATTATGATAATAAAATTTCTCATTGATAACCAGTCGAATACATCAGACGTTANGGCGGCCATCTTGGATTTAGATCCCATGGGAACACTTTTTTCTTGGGAACAAAAAAAAATATTTTACCCAAGACAATTTAGAACATCGTCAGCATATAAAAAAACAACCTTCCAATCATGCAACGTGGACCTCCGTTCCTACTAGACTATTAGTTTTGTTTCCTTTTTTATTCGTGTTATTCTGGTTTTTTCTTTTTCTTAAAAGTAGACCCTGATGGACACGACTTAACAAATCCATTTAACCGTTTGCAACAACATAAACAATATTCGAACGCTTAAAGGTTACGCTGGTCATCAAATAAGAACACACAATCGCCTAATAATGTATATTGACTGTAGACTTTGTCTTCCAGTAAAATAAAAAAGAAGGAAGTGAAAATAATCGTGTTCGGAATTGTGTTTTAACTTTACTTCAACCATGTTCACCATTGAATATAGTTTTAAGGAGAGCCTTTAATATTGCATCCAATTATTACTTTAAATAATGTGGTGTCAACTGCATAAATAGTTACATGTGTTTAGATCAATATTTCAGTTATAATAAATGCATTCGTGGTCGGATACCCATGACTTATCAATCCATTACACTCCAGAATTAGAATATATAGGAGCGGAAAGTAGGTATCCTTCAATGAAACGAATTATGCGTATTATGGTAATAACATTTCTCATTGATAACCAGTCGAATACATCAGACGTTAACGAAGACATAAGGGGAGTATTATGTAAAAGCCGATCCGTTTAAACCATATTATGTACTACCCATCAACATTCCAAACACACATGGTGGTAATAAACAAGTGTTAAATTGTTTTTCTCCTGCGTTTGAAAAATGACTGATTACCGGACCGATCAGGAACTTTAATCACCAAAGAATTTTTTAACAAGTTACTTTAAAGCTTCAATTGCACTTCGTCATTTAACATTGATGACTTGTAAGGCTACAATTGATCACTTAAGGATATCGTCTTACGTGGTTTGTAAAGAGTAAAAAAATAAGTTTGCTTTCTTTGTCAGTTAGTGTTGCATTTGTCTTTTTCACATCAGACTTACGTCAAACACGACAACTATTATATGGTGAGTGACTTTAGATATTTTGATATCACACGAGTCTGATAGGAAGCAGGGTAAGGCGAGGCTTTCCAAGCATTTCAACCATATCTCGGGAACATTTTTGAAACAATATGTTTTGACACCCGATGATTTGTTTATAATAAGAAGATTTTTACAATTTCAAATAAAACATATTAGAAAAGCCACCACTACCCCCTCATTGCTAGCGGCCCTGTTTTTAACCAATCAAAATACTTTAATAAAATAAAACATGTAAAGGATCACCCGAGTAACATTTCAGTATACCTTGTTTAAAACCCAATGCTTTTCTGAAACAAATATTTATAAAAGCGTGTATATCAACAAGAAAACCATATTAGCAAAACTGTCAAAACAACCATGGCGTCCTGTTTTTACAAAATCCAAATAATATATGGGACATTTGTTGAGGCGCTGCAGGAATCATTTAATTAAGTTAAAATTATTTTGAAATCCATCATTTGGTTACTGTCAAGAAGATTTTTAGAGTTATATATAGTTTAAACCTAAAAGGTTGTCACGGAAATTAAAAAGAAAGATTTTTGTAAAAGACAACATAAGAATCATTTCTGCCAAGTGCGATTGAAATTGACCATATAAATAATGATTTGTAGAGGAGGTCGACAATGACGACGATTGGTAACCAAATGACTAGAATTCCTTTGAAAACGTATTGCTCAGATAAGCCAATACGTAGATAAACCTAGTTGTAGACGTAAAGATTGTGGCGAATTTAGGCGTTGATGCAGTATTGTAAATATTTGACATTACATAAGAAAATAAGTATCTTTCAACATGTATCTTTATTTAAAACAATTAGAGAGCTAGATGGATAGGTATTAACTGAATTAACATATTTCTTAATGCTACATTGTAATTCTTTATAACACTGACAATTATGTGTGCTATTGTATATGGTTTAAATAACCGTCCATAGCACAGCCTCGCAATTTGGCCTTTTACCGTCTTTATAGCAAACAAAAAAACAACAACACATCTTTCAATCTGAAATCTAACCCGTACATGAATTGTCTAAACATATTTTTAACTCCAAGATTCATGACGACCATTTAAATATTTCACTATATGATGTGTTTTTTTAAGAAGAGATGTAGTCAATATTTGTTTTACGTCATGCCTCGTGAAGTTAGAAATATATTAAAATTATTCAGGTACGGGTTCGATTTCAGATTGAACAATGTGTGTTTAATACCCCATCCATTTTATGCAACATTTTCCCCGGGTTATCTTTTCTTATGTAAAAGTGTGACAAATAGAGTGGATAAAAACGATATTAAACCTAGTGATATTTCAGTGAGCATGAAAGTCGATGTAGTGAGGTAAAACCCTGTATAGTACATTATAGGGTCATAATCTAATATGAACTATAGTATAATATTTTTGAAACACAAATACACGAAACTCGCATTGATTAAGTAATGTATTGTTAAAAACCTTTGCTACACATGTTAGAGGTTATGTATATATATATATATTTGTATTCCCCCAGGTATTTGGTCAGGCACAGCAGCAAGACAGCGCGGAAGAGGGGTTTGTGCAAAAGGGGGCTATCCCCCTTTCGCGTGTCGATTTTATTTATATTTTGTACATGTCTAAATCAAAATCTACACTTCTTTGGAGCTATTAAAACACAGCATTTTCCTTTATTATTTGTTTCTTTTTCCTCAATTCATTTCAAGTTCGTCAGTGTTGTTTACTGCACGTGCATGATTTGATTATCAGGCTAGAGTTTTGCACAGCTTGTCTAAAATATATTGGTTCCGATAGCGACTATTTTGCAGCTGTAAACAAAAGCGTTTAAGCATAGTTTTATGCGTGGCAGGGACTTATGTTTTATTGTTCTTGTTTTGAGATTGCACAGTGTTGGTTGAGTTTAAAAACACCAAGGTAAAAAATATATTCGCAAAATTGAGTGATATGCATTACTGTATAAACACAGGGTTCAGTCAATTTATATCAAAAGTGAAAACTGGTATCAGGATTACTTACAATTGTATTTCTATTTTATGTGATGGTCAAAGTTAATAATAGTTGGTATGTCAATACATGAAACGTATAGTAACATCATAAGGCGTTACACAATATTTAACGGATACACTACCTTAGTGAACGTTTTATTCATAGACTTATAAGTTTATGAATGGTAGAAAGTTTCTTAAGTTTTTCCTAAGAAGCTGTGTGAGTTTTTGAATAATATTTTCTTTAATAATCTTGGTAAGATAGTTTTGATAAAAAGGAACTTTTAACTTGTGATTTAATAACTGAAACAATTCCGCTATAGTTTAAATATAGGATCTTGCATGAGTGGTCGTTTTGTATTGAATNTCTTTGGAGCTATTAAAACACAGCATTTTCCTTTATTATTTATTTCTTTTTCCTCAATTCATTTCAAGTTCGTCATTGCTGTTTACTGCACGTGCATGATTTGATTATCAGGCTAGAGTTTTGCACAGCTTGTCTAAACATTCTTGGTTCCGATAGCGACCTTTTTGTAGCTGTAAGAAAAGCGTTTAAGCATAGTTTCATGCGTGACAGGGTCTTATGTTTTATTATTCTTGTTTTGAGATTGCACAGTGTTGGTTGAGTTTAAAAACACCAAGGTTAAAATATATTCGCAAAATTGAGTGATATGAATTACTTTATAAACACAGGGGTGAGTCAATTTATATCAAAAGTGAAAACTAGTATCAGGATTACTTACAATTGTATTTCAATTTTATGTGATGGTCAAAGTTAATAATAGTTGGTATGTCAGTAAATGAAACGTATAGTAAAATCATAAGGCGTTACACAATATTTAACGGATACACTACCTTAGTGAACTTTGTATTCATAGACGTATACAAGTTTATGAATGGTAGAAAGTTTCTTAAGTTTTTCCTAAGAAGCTGTGTGAGTTTTTTAATAATATTTTTTTTAATAATATTGGTAAGATAGTTTTGATAAAAAGGAACTTTTAACTTGTGATTTAATTACTGAAACAATTCCGCTATAGTTTAAGACATTTTTACACATATTGTAAGACACTCCGCATCATGATATTTAGATTCAATTTTTGACATTTATGCTTAATGAGTTTGCATACAAAATTGACAGACTTACATATACAGATCCACTTTAAAATAAGTAGTTTTGTATTATAATATCAATTAAATAGTTTGTTTACACATAGCTGCGATACTATGAATAATTTTAAGTTGAAACAAGGCTTGTCACCATAGGATGACATATGCCCCCTTTTTCCACATTTTTCGAAACCTTAACGCAAAACCTAAACGCAACGTGTGACGGGAAGACGGACAGACAGACGGACAGACAGACGGACAGACAGACGGACAGACAGACGGCCAGACAGACGGACAGACAGACGGACAGTGCGATCACTATATGCTCACCTTCGGGGTCATAAAAGAAGCAATCAAAATTATAATGTTTAAATATCCCTTCGAAAAAAATAAAAGTTAAACGTTTTGCCCCTTGATTTGTGTCACCTACAGGTAGAATACCGACACGTGAATTTAAATCTGACTTACATTTATTATTATTATTGCTAGAAAAATGGCAATACCTATTATAAATACGAGACATTGAGGGACGTGCTGGAATAACCACAAGTACAATAATTATTAAAACAAACGTGTTAATATCATTGTGTTAAATGTTTGTATTCAACATAATATGTTCAGAAGAATGGTCAATTAAAGTGTTAAATAAATAATGTTTCGTATCTATTGGGTGTTACACCGACTGGTGTAATGATTCGAAACGATGAGTCGGATACGAGACTGTATTTATTCGACACACTACGTTTACTGTGGGGGAAAAGTAACCATACAGAGTTCATGTATTTATTAAAGCTCTTGGATCAACGTTCCAGTAAATGAAATCCAAGCGGTTTGACCACTTTCATATATATGTGATGTTGTGTATTGGCCGGGAAACTGCACCCACACGTGCTCATTCCTGGTCAGCTTCACAGAGCTGGATGCCGATGTGCATGCTTGGTATGCATATTCGGTCTGATAGGTAGCTGTAAGGCGCGTCTTGACACTCATGTTTTCACTGCCTTTTTCCAAGTAAAAGTTAACGCTTATTGTGGACTGAACGCAGATTTGGGCAGCAAAGTAGTATATCCCGTCCACAGGAGCGGTGAAGTATCCAGTGCTGGCGTTATAGGCATTCCCTTCGTTGAAGATCACAGTTGGAAATGCATTGACATCATTTGCCACAACGTTGAATCCGTGAGCGTTGAATGCTACTACATGGCCTGAAATATAGTATCGATAGTGCATCCCCATGTTTAACGTATCTATTATAAAAATAAGGAATAAATGAACCACACACTCTACTTGTTTCCAAATAACATTTTCAATGTGGTCAATTATTCCTAATTAATTTTGGACGTTGGCATGAATGTGAATCGGCAATTTTGATTTCTCACTTAAAGAACAAATTAATTAAAATAACTAAATATATAACCAAACATGACATGCTTGTATCAAATGCTTTCTGATCAACCAATGAGAAGTTAATACACGGCGCCAGTTTGATAGCTGTTAATAATAGCACAACTTATCAATAATGACCAGAGGGACAAATCTTTCGTATGGAACATTATGATGGATGGTACTTAGGCGCAATGTTTATATTTTGTTTTGCATTATTATATCAAACAAAGGAGTTTTTCATCAAATAACATTTGTAACAGCCATGCACGAAAATTAATTCAACGTAGAAAGCTTTTCGCAATATAATCACTTAGAATGTAGATCAAATATGTTTCCCAACATTGTTTTTCTTTGATTTAAACTGTCAAAAAGGACCTTGAAGAACATAAGCATTGACAAGTATTTGTTGTAATTAGTTAGTCGAAAACAATGTGCATAATTCTTATATGTTATTTAACTTTATCTGACAATAAACATTGATTGGACAACATAAGATTGCCAGTTTGAAAAAATGGTGAAAGATCGTTTTGCGCAACTGCGAGTTTTCCTGCTATGGATATTCTTACATCTTGTCCAATAGTGAATGTCGAATAAGACATTATTACATTTGTTGCTAACAACCATTATTGTGCTTCCGTTGATTCAGACGTCCTTATTTATATGACAATAATGGATGATCGGCACTGTCTAAGGGCGTGTGTAGCGATGTTTAGGTCAAGGTTGAATGTCGCACGGCTTTTGCTTAATGTCGGAACCTACGATAAATGTCGCAAAACCTTGTTACGCTTATTTAACAATAAAGATTTCCTGATATCTATAATAATGCTGTTTTCGCAAATGATTTCAGTCAATACAGTGGCAGTATTCGAATATTGTACTATCAATCTTAAGGCGAATAAACTATCACTTTCCGTTCTACCAACACACATACACTTTGCTGTATAATATAGCCACTATATCACATACATATTTTGTAAAAATTCGATTTGTTTTTTCCAAAGTTCTGTCATTATTACGTAAGATTGTATGTACACTACTTTTTACTGTTTTGACCACGTCCTCTTCACATGACATTTCGATTTGTGTCATATTATATGGTTAAGACTGACGATGTACTATGTAAAAGTCGTAATAAAGTTCTATTCTGTTCTACATAATGCAAAGATACAAACAAACAAACCCTTTTCACTAAATTAGGGAAGTTCGCTAAACATGGACATACGCGAATGTATTTAATAACGCCCAGTTACACCAGGTTGTACAACGTGATAAGGTCTTAAAAAGTAATACATTGCAATTGACAAGGTAGCTCTTCGTTTGAATTATAGAAGTATTTAAGCCAACGCATGTTTTATTTTCAATCGTAAACGTTGCAAATCAATATGGTGTGAAGTATTTGACACCTTAGAGTTGAATCTTTATAAGCATAGCTCTATCATATAGCATATAATTTTTATCGCAAATGCGTCAACGTCTGTATTTATTTTATTATCGTTCACAGTTTTTAGTAGAAACTATACATACACAGAATAAGTATGTTGAGCAACAATCTTACGACATATAATGTCAGGGAAGACATGTACAGCCGTTCCGACATTAAACGTTGACACAGAGTGCCAAATTATATAATACGAAAACCCGCAAGAGTAAAAAGAACTAGACTTACATATTCAACAAAAGCTACCTATAAACGGTTTAGCATTATCATGTAGAACATGAGCCCTTCAAAAGGTAAACAAACAAGCAATTGCGTAAAAAACAACTCGATATTTGTTGTTCTCCTCTCAGTTCAGCTTCATGACCTATACCGAATCTAAATACAAAACTGCATATTATCCTTCGTAAAATATTTGAATAAAGCATGCACGATAATACCACTAATATTTTATTAATCGTATACACAAAACGTCGAAAAACTAACCAATATTCTGCAGTTTGGACACACGCTTATATATTTTTTTCTCACTACTCTACTCAACTATAATAGGTATCGAACGATATACTCCCTGATCTAGCTCTATAGCCATTCACTGCATGAGGAGCGTGGCAGAAAAGCTTATCATAATAATGCCATAATTCCATTTGTGTCGATTCATAGTCATCACTTTAATTTAGCAATTGAAATATTTATTTATTTATTTATTTATTTATTTATTTATTTATTTATTTATTTATTTATTTATTTATTTATTTATGTATATATTAAGCTGCGTTTAAACTTGATCATACTCATTTACCTACATGGTGAGTTGACACAAGCAGCAGAATCTTCACAGTCGCTCTAACAACTCTTGCCGTACGATTTATAAATTTGATCATACACGTTTTACTTACAAGCTTTATTGGCACAAACTGCAAATGCCTCGAAGTTTCCTTCACAAGCCTTGCCGTATAATGTCGGACTTGGGTTGGTGCAGG
The DNA here is from genome assembly GCA_007657795.1 of Dreissena rostriformis. Lineage (NCBI taxonomy): Eukaryota > Metazoa > Mollusca > Bivalvia > Myida > Dreissenidae > Dreissena > Dreissena rostriformis. Next base: position 144,804 of record VMBQ01002121.1, on the reverse strand, counting down.
ACCTGTTCCTTAGCTTGAGTCCCCCTCCACATGTGACTGAACAGCTCTGCCACGAACCCCAACTCGACCAGCCACCATCTAAGTTAAAATCATAAAGTTTGTGATATATACTGGATTCAACAAATTTGATTGTTTAAGAAATAATATGTTTCTATCATGGTTTGTTGTCGAATAACCCACAGTAAGGAGTATAGATGCGTAGGAATTAAATCAAGAGTGTGAAGCACGAGTGATTTGATAACACGCATCTTTACTTCTTTCTGTGGGTTATTCGACAACAAACCATCATAGAAAAATATTATTTCGATTCTAACACGATTCTACCCCGCCCTTCTTAGTACAAAGTTCACTATTAAGTCACGTCATTGAATTGTACAAACATAATAATGACGTCGTTTTTATTCATAAACATTTTGGAAATGACGTCACTTTCATTGAGGACAAAAATCGTAGAAACTAACTGACGTCACGTTTATTGATGCTACTGAAAAGCTGACATGCTATAAATGTTTTCTTAATAACATTTCCTAACAAATAACATTCTTTGTAGGCGTGGTTATGCCACTTATCACCAAATATACAATTTGTTGTTTCATTACATGTATATGCATGCTATATTTATTACATTTCTTTTAGAGCGGGTTTTAGCACGTGCATTTTACTGCCATATTTTCTTTATTTATTCAGAACTATTTTCGAAACATTAAGCTCCTCCCATAATTATTGCAGAATAACCCACACTTGATTTCCTTCTTTGTCTATAGAAAACAATTCGCGTGTAGTGTTAGAATTCATATTTTCCACTAAATTTGCACTGTAATACATTGGTATTTGGATACTTACCAATGATGGTGCATGGTTCATTAAGGCATGCTGTATATTCAGTAGGTCCACCGACGCAATCGTTACCAGACCGGTCTGGTCGAGGATTCGTGCAGGTTCTTGTTTTTTTTCTCACCCCTACGTTGCATGTAACTGAGCAATTTGACCACGCAGACCAATCCGACCAGTTGCCATGTACTTGGAAAAGAAAATATTTTAGGACTTAACGGCTTACTTGCACAGTCTTTTCATTTATTGTATCAAAGGAAATTTGGTTTAAATTGTTTTACAAAAGACACGTATCGCAATGATTGTCATCAAATTCATTATGAAAATTTAAATCTAATGAATTCGTAAGCAAATTAATACCCGGACAAAGCTGGTTCGGACACATTTGCGACTCATTATCAGGCCCAGTGCAGTTCAGTCCACTGTTGGAAGGGGAAGGGTTTGAGCAGGTGCGTGACCGTGTTTTTGTTCCGTTGCTACACGTCACGCTGCATGTAGACCACTCCCCCCAATTTCCCCAGTTGCCATCAACTGTAAGGATATTTGTAGTATAATTTTCTTTTATTTCATATTACCATATTAATATCTCTTTCTACATTTTAAACATAAGGTGAATATATCTCAATATAAATATACGTATTACTAAAAAATCGTATTAAAATATGCGATGCATAATTGTATATCAAAAGTATGAACCAACTGATTTGTATTGATGTTTTGGGGAATAAAACATTATTACCGAGCTGGCAGAGTCCGCAAAACTTTGGACAAGTGGTTTTGGCGTGATGAACATCAGCACAGACTTGGAAAATGGAGTTCAGACGGGCGCAGTCCAGTGTTTCGTCGTCGATACATGATGTTGCTTAAAAAACATGTTCAATCTATATAAGTGTTTATAATATATAAAACATATATAAAAAATGGGTCACATTTGTTTTACCGTACGATTAGCCTTATGTTGTAAATATTCTGAGTGCGCTTGAAAGGCATATTGTAGCAGTCCGAAAAACACACAATTTATTCCGTGCGCATCTTTTAATTCACAACGAAGATGATTATATCTTCTAGATACAAATATTAATATTTCATAAAAGTTGAACAACGCGTTGCTGCTATAGGTAACTATGTGTCTATACTATGCATACGTTTTCTGTGTGCACATAGAAGCTCATTGCAACGGTTACTGCTGCAACATTCATGACAGGAGTACTGCTGTCTGGTCTGGATGGAGCGACCGACTATACCGTTTGGGCCAATGGCAATGGAACTGCACAGCTACAGACGAAAACAGTTTATGTACGTTTTGAAGACTAGGGTGGGGTGGGGCATGCATGTTGTATAAGCATAATTAGATCATGTCATCGCAATATTAATTAAGAAGCCGATTGTCTGTTTATAGACTGATAGGTGTGGGCTATATTGAAATCAACTTTAGTGTCGATCAGTCTGTCGGTTGGTCTGTCCGTTTGTACCGAAACGTATCAAATAATTTTACAAAATTATTCACATTTAGTAGACTTCGAGGTCGAAACGTTGCTGTCTTAGGTCAAAATATAGCATTTAGTTAACAAAAAAACATCTTTTTCAGCAGTACAATTTGATGTATTGAAGAATGTCTGAATTACTTTACGAAATGGTCACATAATAAGAGTGTGACTCCTGATAAAAGCATGGGTTTAACTTCAAGGTCAATGTCTGGCTTTGAGATCAAAGGGCAAACAACCGTGCTTTATTGTTAATTTCGACTTTTGGATTAATATATTAAATAAAAAATAATGTCTTATACTATTTAAGCGGATGTCTCACCTGCAAGAACACCATGGATGCCTTTATGATCGAGATTAAATGTTGAGGTTAAACGAAATTAATTGGCCATAAAAGGGTCAATAATCTACGGAATACCGTTAGGGCCATCGTGGTTACACTTACAATCCAGAGGGCGAGAATGCGAGAACGCGATAGTACGATGGCGACAATGCGACAATACGATGACGACAATGCGACAATACTATGGCGTCAATGCGCTGGTACGATGGCGACGTTGCGGCAACTCGATAGTACGATGACGACGATGCGACAGTGCGACAATACGATGGCGACAGTTCGATAGTACGATGGCGACAATGCGATAGTCATATCGAACTGTCGCCATCGTATCATCGCATTGTCGCCATCGTACTATCGCATTGTCGCCATCGTATTGTCGCACTGTCGTCATCGTAATATCGCAATATCGCATTGTCGCATTGTCGCCATCGTACTATCGCACTGTCGCCATCGTATTGTTGTACTGTCATCATCGCACAGTCGCATTGTCGTCATCGTACTATCGCGTTCTCGCATTCTCGCAATCGAACTATCGGATTGTCCCCATCGTATTGTCGCACTGTCGTCATCGTATTGTCGCATTGTCGCCATCGTACTTTCGCGTTCCACGATGGCCCTAACGGTATTCCGTAATAACCTGAGTGCTTTCTATGAATAATTTTGAAATAAAACGGCAAACATGTCCACATATATGTGATTATTTTTCATTGACAAGAACGATATAAGACCTTCAAGGTCAAGACCGAAATTTAATGTCAACTCTTCAACGTGACAATGTATTGAAGGATACTAAATGTTGTGCAACACTTTACAGCTATATGATTCGGCGTGAACCATGTAGCATACCACTACGGTCAATTTAACACAAAAATGTATATATCAGGCTACAGCACGTTATTTGTGAATAAGACTTGTCCGTCATGTAACTTTAATAATATTTCACAAGAGTTAAACTACTCTTAAAGATTTTACACGAATAAGAATCGAACTGCGGCCATAAAAGTCGTGCTCGAAAATCAACTGTCGAAGTGCAGCCTTTATTGACCATGTGACCGTTATATGTCTGTTTAAAACGCGGCACGTGGGAGTATTTATCAATGTTATATTTATCAATGAGCTAAAGCTAAACATGTTTTTGCTTTTTATTGAAAATCGTTGCAAAATTTTACCAAAATTGTCATTATAAATATAATGGACAATAAAAATAAAAATAGAATAAACATATTTAGAAAATTAAACAGGTATGTTTAAAAAAAATGCAAATCCGGAAAAACGGGATTGAAACAAACAAGGTGATCGTAACGAAAGTTACCTGATTGTTCTCACAGCCCATATTGTAACGTACTTCATGACCGGAATGTAGCGTTTGCAAAAAGCAGGACTATTAAAATGAAGAATATTATATTAAATAAGGTCAATTTTGTAATATTGTAATGTATTATATATCGTTTTGCTAAAAAAGTCGTTGTTTAAAAAGGGTTTTAATTATCCGTTTCCATAATTCCAAATGCAACTTTCGTATTGTGCCGTACTGTACTGTTTTTGGCAAGTGGTCTCTTGCCAAAAATAAAGGACCATGAAGATGTGTATAATATGAATGCAATACTGCTGGAGCTTCTGGAGTTTCACTTATTTATATTGAAAGACTAGATTGATGTAAGCATTACAGAGACAGGATTGAATACGAATACAAACTGCTTTTATTTTAGATACTATGGATTTCGTGAGAATATCAGTGAATTAATAAAAGTAATTCAAAATTTAAAAACAGTTAAAGTAGAATGCACATCTGTACAATTTAATAATAACAACGATTAACAGATGGCGTATTAATACAATCTTGTCAGTAAATGGAATGCCACTAACCTCAGTATCGGAACATTGACTCGTGTTTGTACACGCCCGTGGATCAGCGATATTTAGACAGTTGAAGCATTCATGGCATTCTGAAATAAACGTTAAGTGGTAAATAATCATGCATGTACCCACGTAAGAATGTGTGCGTTGATATAATTCTTTGGACGTCCTTCTGTCCGAATGTTGTGCCCAGCGTACCGTTAAAAGTATTCTCCTAGGGGAAAGGGATTGAAGTTAAAACAGACGTTGGTCGTCGTAGTTTTCTAAACTGAATATATTTGTATACAATTTTTTATAAATGTTATTATCAAAATGCTATACTCATGAATAGGGAGAATATTTTTTTAATTTATTCTAAAAACGCGACACGGGACGCTGAAATTCACGGATTGGGAAGAAGGCTTATACAAAAAACGGTATTCTCTGTGGTTATATTTCCGGAGGATTGTGTTACAATTATATTTCAGTTGTAACCGACTTTCCAAACCAAGAATAAATTCTAGATGGCGACAAATAACCTCAAAAAGGAGAGTTTCCAACTTACAAATAGCGCACGGACGTGTATATTGAAACACGTTAAATTAGCGTGTGAGTCATTGATAATTAAACTTTTCGTCGCTTTGTGCGATTTATTAAGCCATAACTTCTTCAGCAGATGTGATTTAGTGTATAGTTTGAACACATTTTGTTTGCGTTAAATGTGGCGGCATAAATGTTGTTATACGTCGAAATGTATTCGTTCTAATAAATACACCTAGCATAAATATACAATTTTCAATACGCGTATACTACATTATTTAGCTTACCTAGATCTTAATACACGTGGTGATATTTAACACTTTTTATTTACTCTCGCTGTTATTTTCTTTATTTAAAATGTTTATTTGTTAAATTTGCATAACAATTAATGAAACATAACATACCTGATACCCCAATTGCACACAGTATTCCCGCAATAATCAAGGGACCTGTAAAGGAGGACAAATTTAATGAAACGGTTCGCATCGTAGCTGTTACTACTGGCATTGTATCTATTGTGTGCTAACTATAATCAGAATTTATTTTAACCAATAATATGAAAATCAGTATAGACAATGTAGCCAAAGAGCAAATAAATAAATAAATAAATAATATAGATAAAATAATAATAATAATACATATATAAATTAATGAATAAATAAAGAAAAAATATTTCATTATATATATACACGTGACTTACAGATATTCATTCTCGTGTTGACGGTGTTTCAGAAAGTTTAAGAATGGAACGCAATTTATAGGCACAAGGGTAAACCGAATTTCGCAATTGCCGTGGAGACTTTGTCATCTGGTTTGCTGATTACAAAATAAGCTCAGCAAAGTCACGACTGACCTTATCACACGTAGGCGTTCAATTGCAAAATTCGAAAGGCAAAATTACAGTGAAGTTCAGTTCGTATGAATGTACTATTTGATTGTGTATTTACTCATAACCAGTGTGGAACCTTACAGATATCCTCATAGCAAATGGTGGTGACTATGTGCATTTTGAATATCACAACAAGCGCCGTATAATATATACATGTATTAAACATCGGTTTGTTTGTTGCACCACTGAAGGAAATGTCCGCCAGTCTATTTGTATCGCCATGAGAATGCCAAGCTTCGAAGTAAAAAAAAAAGGTCATGATGCTTATCGACTTTTGCATATTACCCAATGCATTTACCAAAATGGCATTAGTAATTGTACTAACCAATGTGGGAATAACTAGACTCCTTAGAACACTTAAAAATTCCACAAAAGAACATTTAGATTTGTCCTTAAAGATTTTGTAAGTAGCTGCAAGCAATTTCTAGAAAGGTGTGGCGCTTTTTTTAAATGCCAGGAGACTAAGAACTAGTTAATGCGTTGGAAACAAAATATATGTTTTCCATATCCTCGGAATATTTACATGATATTGTTAACTGTAAACACGTTCATTATAATTATAGACACACCAACGTTGTAAATGAAGCATGACACAAAATGTATTATGTATATGGTAAGAGATCCTTTGTGCATGTGTACTATTCCTGTGCATAATACTACATTATGTGAGGACCGCAGTTTATGCCAACACTTTTACCTTATTCACTTACTAGACACAAGAAAGGCGGAACAAAAGTTGAAACATTTCCGATTTTGGTGTGGAATTGTGATGTAGCGAAGGACCAAAGAACCCGGGGAACCCGGGGAAACACCCACATGTCCAGTATGATAAACACAAACCATAATTAATGATTAATAGAGCATAAATCATAGAGCATATAATATTTCTCCAATGCCATATCGAACTCGCTTTGTAGTAAACGATATCAAAAGTCACCAACCATATATACTCTATATGTTTATTAAAATCCGCTAAACGTATGAAACGTGTATTGGTACACGTGAACCAATTGCAGTAAGTTTTCATTTCTTAAATTAATAACATTTAAAGAGTTCAATTTGCGTTCAATGTTCTGCATTAATTATCGAAAGAAATCTAAGTAAAACATGATCTTAGACTGCTCGCCGAAAACCAAATATATATACCATTATGTTTTGGGAATATCGTGGGCATAAACAGCCTATATTTCCTAAAGAAGACTTGAACGAACATAACCGATATCCGGGCTATCTTAGTTCTTTCTACCCATTCTTATCTTGAAGCAATTTGTCACAATTTACCGTGAAAATTATGAGAACAGTGAGTTTAAGGACTTCATAAATGTTTTTTTTTATAAACAAAGTTTTCGAGTTAATAACTAACCCCTAACCCTTACCATCTAAGATATTAGTAAATTTTGAGCATTTTTTTCCAGAGACAAGTGTATTTCGAGGTTCACACGACGTAAGGAGCTACGCACCTGACTTGTTCCCCACACCTTATCTTAAAGATGCACAGAAGAGTCTGGTTCTGTTAAAACAGGGCCTAATGCATGTGTGTCAAGGAAAACACGTTCTGCTTTTATATTATTTTTCGTTTCAAAAAGTCGCTCCTTGTCGAAAGTAAAGTTTATATGGAAATTGTCGTCCCTGATTAGCCTGTGCGGACTGCATAGGCTAATCTAGGGCGAAACTTTACGCGCATGCATTAAGCCTAGTTGTTCCAGAGCTCATATGATGATAGATGGATTCGGGTTTTGCCACAGACAGTTTAAAGTTGAAACCCCTCAGTTATGGATAGATTAAATGAGTTCCATTCTTCTACAATCGCCACCGATAATACCAGGTGCGCTTTGGTAAATCACACAATTTAACATGATCCTGTTTTTATATAAAACTGTATTTCAGCTTAAAACTTAGCTTTTTAAGTTCGATGTTTGACGATATTGGAGACTAGCTTACGTGTCCGTTTTATTTTCAGTCGTTTGCAAAATAAAACTTGCCACAATAATGTGGTTCCCTTAAGTTGACGCCTCAACTCCCACTGCAAATACAGTTTTCTATTATATTAATTTTCACTCGGGGTACACAATAATTCCACAATCGCATTTACAAATACCATGGTAATACAGGAGTGACCTTTACAAAGTGTGTTTTATGATTTAATCATTCAAAAGATTAAGTAAAATAAATACAATGATCGGTACTTAAAATATTGCTAATACACTTACTCATATTTTGTTTAATTAAAAAAAGGCAAATAAAGCTGTTTACGCACTATAAGTACAGTGACACGAATACCGTGTTTGTTAGATTCCTTAATCGACATTTGGTTTAGATACAGAACAACGATGCTGAAACTTGACACATGTACTGGTTGATATATTCCGTAATTGATAGAGAAATTCCTGTAGCCAGTCAGAAAGTTTGTTAGTTTACAATTTATTATTATTAAATATTGTATTTATTCTCATATTGGAACGTATTAGAGGTCGAAGTAGTAACTTTAATGATCGTGTCTGAGACGAGAGAGATAATATGTTGATACTATTTTAAGACTAGGACACCATCTGCTTTTGGCAGGAAGGGGGCAGGGAGTGGGAAGTACATCACGCTTAATAAACTCCAGTCAGCACCAGGAGAAAGGGTCACTTTGCTATATGGAACACATGAACAGATAATATATATGTCATGTACACCACACGTAGTTCACTCACATTTAGGGGTAATACACTTACAATAAAGCGTGTTCTAAAATGATGTCTGGCAGTCAGGCCACATAGGACAGCCCCCTCTCCACAAAAAGGTTTCTAGAACAATTGTGGCCGTCATTTGTTAACAAGGCGTTCTGTGGAGGAATCAGTCTCACAATCTTTGCTGTCCGTCAACGATTAACAAAATCTACGTGAAAGCTCAAGTTATCCATATTGAACACGACGACTTACGACGGGTTTAAATATGTCTGAAGACCTGTGTGGCTTACTCTAGCGTCGCAAAGAATTTCTTAGAAAGTAGGACACTCATAGTGCCATTGTATCCTAATCTGTCGTATACATTCAGCCCTCCCAGAGGTATTTGTGGCCGTCAGTTATCAAAATCGATCAAATTGATCAATTATGACGCAGGTTGCTTTAAGATATCAATGTTGAACAATATTAAGTTTGTCTTCGCACGTGAAATCGATTGCCCAACGTTTCATATAGGATTTCTGATTAGGATCTTTTACGACAACAACATGAGAACTCTTTATAATAGTACGAGTTCAACTAATATAGATACTTGTCCATTCTATTCATAGCCTATCTTTTGCACGGAATCGTGAGCTTTGTGGCGTTATCTGTATTGTCCCATTATTCATCGCCCATTTGGAGAACACATCAACACGTTTGTCGGATAGGTGTTAAAAGTTCAAATACGATAAAGATAGTTAATTTTATATATTTCTGAATGTTATTATGCTTAAAACGATAAAATGATGATGCTACTTCAAACTTATTGATCATGCATGACAAGGTCATGAAATCACTAGTTTGTGAGTTTAGCAGATTAACTATGAGTTTTCAAGCAATTAGTCTGTGTATTAACAAAAATGGTGACCGCTTTTTTTTATAAACAATCAATGCACATGTAAAACTAAACATTTATCAGCGATTCATTAATTGATACAAGCCACAGCCTTTTAAAACACACAAACATTTACTAAGTTGAATACGATCTGAGGGCATCCAAGCCGACACATTTCAAAAAAATATATATAGGGTAATATTCATAGTTCATTCATATCAAAAATATAGTTACCATCACGTTTTCAGAAACAAAAAATAAATAATCTCAACAAGCAATGATCAACAGGTGATATTTTATTTCCTAAAGAATCAAAAGAAGTCGCACGTATCCAAGTAATCACCAAAGAAAATGGATTTGCATACAATGTTTTATTCTATTTATTACATACCCGTTCAATGATACAAAACTTACCGGTAAATGAAGGGCAGAGTTTTCACCGAAGCCTTTCTAAACAATAAACAGATGCAACATAAATAATTCAGGATTGTTTGAAATTGTTATTATATAACACATTTTATAGAAAAATATTTAATAAAACACAAATGAAAAAAATCATTTGCTATCAATGCCACATAAAAGGAACTTATTATATTTGTACAAAAACTAAATAATTTGATTGTTCAAACACTTGATCTTCTATTATTTAGTCTTTGCACGAGTCGGTTTTCTTGTGTTGTTGTTTAAATATCACGCTTACCAGGGCTTATTTAAGGCCACATTTTAATTTCATATCGATGAAAGTGTATACTTCAGAATAGTTCACCGCTTAATTTAGCCCCAAATTGTCCCTATGAAACCTTACAATTATAACGCGTCCCTCAAGATAGATATTCCAATCGTTTCATTGTTATGAGAGTTTCTTGATAACGAATAATTAAGCTGTGTGAACGAGATAACCGACAAGTGGTAACGACTAATTAAGCTGTGTGAACGAGATAACCGACTCGTGGTTACGATTAATTAAGCTGTGTGAACGAGATAAGTGTCTAGTGGTAACGAATAATTAAGCTGTGTGAACGAGATAACCGACTAGTGGTAACGAATAATTAAGCTGTGTGAACGAGATAACCGACTCGTGGTAACGATTAATTAAGCTGTGTGAACGAGATAAGTGTCTAGTGGTAACGAATAATTAAGCTGTTTGAACGAGATAACCGACTCGTGGTAACGAAGAATTAAGCTGTGTGAACGAGATAACCGACTCGTGGTAACGAATAATTAAGCTGTGTGAACGAGATAACCGACTCGTGGTAACGAATAATTAAGCTGTTTGAACGAGATAACCGACTAGTGGTAACGACTAATTAAGCTGTGTGAACGAGATAGCCGACTCGTGGTAACGACTCATTTAATCGTTTTAAGTTTTAATTACCGTAGGTAAAAGAATGAATATAATTATGCGTTAGAACGAGATAACACATCGATTCAATCAATCAATCAATCACAATTCACGCAATTTGAGTTACACAATCTTGGAAACACATACATCTGTGTCACATAAGTTAATATTAGTTATTACATCCATGTAACAATCAGTTACTATTGTACATATTCGTTAACAACCCTTATACGTTTATGGATGATAGTTTAGAATTATAGGGATTAATTCAGTTTTGTTAGCATGAATGACCCAGTTGTAGAGCGTAAAAAATGCTCCCGAGTTCTTACAGTGTTAACCTCCCGTATCAGTACCAGCAGACAAATAATGCGCAGCAAACTTGAACTGGTTATCTCCCCCAATCTATACAAGTAGACATGTTACTGTACTGAAATTTGAATATTATTTGAGACTGAAATAAGCATAACAGATTTGTTAATAAATACTGTTGTTGTCATAATTACAAAATAAAAATGACGTATTGTTCGATATTTTGATTGTTCGTGGTATATTAACCCGATACATATGTAAAAACGAAAATTGAAATAGATCTATAACAATCTTTTTTTTTACTTCTAATGTCAGTCATTGTTTGCGTTTTGTTCGGTAGTAAGCCAACGGCGTAATTTAATTCTAGAGGCCACTCGTTAAAAAAAAATAAGTCATGGGTACCATGCTCGTTGTATTCATTGTGCTTAAGCGTGTTTCCAAACCCAAACCCAAACCTCCTTTTAATTATATAGTGAATCATACTGTTTGTTTTATATCAATTTTATAAACAATAATTTCGTTGATGTTCATGAACAACAACGAAATTATTGTTTATAAAATTGATATGCACTCTGTAAGGAATTGTCCCACAATCATGATCAGATGCATAAAGTACATAGCAACAAAATTACAGTCTAAATGTATTAGTGAAAAGATTATAATAAATATAGCATGTTCAATTAGAAAAAAATGTCATCAGTAACATTAGCATAGAATGTTATTCCCCCAATACTCAATATCCTAAAAAAAAATGCTCAAACTCTATTTTACTATATAAAATCTGGCATTTTTACCTTTGACATTTTTACCACTTTACTTCTGACGTCTACAAAGACCACGACGACGAAAACGACATCGACATCGAAAAAAAGACTTGTATCGCTATTTTAACATCAAAGAAGCAAATGTTTAAGAAAAAGGGTACTTAAGTTTGCGGACGTTTGGTTTCGCAAAGTTGTTCTGGTTGCCGTTCTATATTGATGTATTCAATTAAGCGATGACATTGCATTTGCAAGAGAGACAACTGCATAATGCATTAAATTCTAGAGTAGCTTACCTTTCACAAACACAAACAATATGAAGTTGCAAACGTAATTAGTGAAAAAAATGTATCATTATTGTACCGTCGAGCCTGAACCTGTCTAGGTCCTATGATAAAAATTATTGAAAATACACTGAAACAACGCTTCACGTTTTCAACTTTGGTTGAGTCGAGTTTCAACGCTAAAAAGTACCGCCTACGAGAACAAAGACTATGTCGACGATGACGTCTTCGACGATTATGACAACTTTGACATGTACCTTTAATACGACTTTTATTTGTAATTAACAATTTGATTGAGAAGTTTGTTTAACAAACGACAATATACCATGCATGATCTAAATGCATGTGTATCATAATAACATGTGATATTTTCTTAACATAACATTTCTTTCACCTTATACAAATGACAAATTACTGCAATGTAAACTGAATTCAATTCACAAACAACTGTGTGGCTTTTCCTTCTCCCTCCCTGTTTACGGAAATACTTCATCCGAATCATAATATTCGCTCTAAACGTACCTATGCATTTACCATTGAAGTACATGCAGAAAAGACACAAAAATATAAATATTTTAAATATGATGTCGACCCGCTAGTTTCAGAGTCTCATTGTGTTCTGATGTTTGCGGCGACTTTCTAGAGGGACGTAACATAAGTCGTTATCAAATCATATTTATGACATCATATTGTATCAATGAAAGCCAAAAAAATAAAGCTTTGAATATACATATTACCAAAATCGGCGAATGCTTACACATTACAGATTGGTATGTGCAATATGTTTTCCGATCAACACCTCAAATGATGGATATTTGAATATGTCCATTACAATAAAGATGTACCTAGTTTCCCATCAAACTTATCGCTGCTGTTATCGGGAGACTGACACGTCAGGTCAACATCCCGTCAACACCCTATTCTAGTAACAATATTGTGATAGAGTGTTTTGGAAGGAACTTTAATTAATAAAACAGTATGATTCACTATATAATTAAAATGAGGTTTGGGTTTGAGTTTGGGTTTGGAAACACGCTTAAGCACAATAAATTTTAACATTTTATTTAAACATTTTGGCTGCAATACTGTGTTGCTTACAAATCCAATGGTTTAAAAAAATACTCTTGGTTTTTAATTTAAATTACTGAAATATTAATGTATTAATTTCATTTTTATTTAATATAATACTGTTGGAACACAAATAAATAAAACTCGCATTGACTAAGTATTGTATTGTTAGAAACCTTTGCTACATTTGAAAGAAGTAATATGTATTTATTTCCCCAGGAGTTAGGTTAGACACAGCGGCAAGACAGCGCGAAATTGGGTTTGTGCGGAAGGGGGTAGCCCCCTTCCGCGTGTCGATTTTTAAAATATTTTGTATATGTTCTAAATCAAAATCTACAATACTTTGGAGCTACTAAACACAACATTTTATTGTTTTATTTATTTATTTTTCCTATATTCATTTCATTTAAGTCATATATTATAATATTAAAAAACATGCAAAATAACAGTAGGCATTAGAACGCAAACAAAATGATTGAAAACAACAACAACACTATTGTTACATATTTTACCAGAAGTATACCGATATTATCTCAGGATCACTGACAACGCCCTGGACATGTTCACTTATTGCACTTTCTGACAGCGACGATTCATTAGTAGTCCTGACAAGAAATTAGTAATTGCAGATTTCCCAGACACAGATATTGGTCGTATCTTAGATCTTATCATTCTGTCATGCAAAAAAAGCTAAAGAAATATGTGTTGCAGTAATATAGCGTATTCCGTAAATATCAAAGAACCTGTTGGATGTGAATACATTAAATGTTGAGAAAATAGTTTGAACACATTTATAGTGGGCCGGAGCAATCAAATGAGTCGTTTGAGTCCAATTTATTGTAATTCTAGCCTCAATAACGCACTACCGCAACCTACACCAGTTACTGTTTATTTTTTAAACACCACTAAAAGAGTCGTAAATTATTAAAATAAAACAAATTGAGCATAACTTGAATTGCTCTTACGCCACGTGTATTGGTAATACTCGATCAGTAGTGCGTTCAGTTACAGCGAACGTTCGCCAATGATCGTTCGTTTTCGATACGGTCTAATTGAACGATAAGTTCGGCGCGAACTTTTCAAGATGGCGGCTCCCAGAGAATTGCTTACGATTTTGATGGAGGAAATCGCTAATAACACAGAAAGTACTTAACCAACACAATACACTATGTTTATAATTCAATTTATTTTATATACTACAAAAATATGAAAAAATATCGAAGTTACACTGAATTTACGGTGAACAACAACAACAACTTACTTGTCCGCCATCTTGGTTTCGCTAGCGAACTATAGCGAACTACCTCCCGAGACGGGTCGCTTCGGTTCGCGAACGTTCGCGGCGAACCGAGCGTTCA
>VMBQ01002121.1:82289-96809 GCA_007657795.1 Dreissena rostriformis | reverse complement strand
ACGCGGGCTTTTGCCCGTAATACAATTAAAGGGACTGTTAACCACGAATGACGAAAAAAGAAAAGTTCTAAAATACCGTATTTTTTACAATTATTAGTTTATATTGATTTAAATATCACGACTGGTTTATTATATTACTTGAAAAAAGTTCATATTTTCAGAATATTTGATAATAAAATTTCGCGATGTGAAATCGAAAGGTTATCGCGAAAATAGGTGACATTACGATATACACCCTATAAATAACGCAAGAAGATTGGTCATTTTATATATATAATATAAACAATTCACTACGCATTCACAATTTGCATTCCTGGGTTTACCACGTGACGATGATGATCAATCTACTTGCGTTATTTATAGTTAACTAGTAGTTACCTGGTAGACATACCCAGTAAAATTTATTACCGAATATATTGAAAATATGAAAACTTTACAACTTTTTCTAGTAATGTAATATACCAGCGGTGATATTGTAATCAATATAAACTAATAATTGTTAAAAATACGGTATTTAAGAACTTTCCTTTTTTCGTCATTCGTGGTTGAGGGTCCCTTTAAATCATTTGATATCTTTCATTTAGAACAGCACTTTAGCTTCCAATAATTATTGGGAAAGCGTCCATAAGCTATTTACGTCAATAGATTCAAATAAAACGCGATATGATCAGGATCTAAATTTGTGTCTGTTTTTTGTTCTTTTGAAAGTGCACTTCCTTTTATATTGAGACATATTTAGACACTTTAATATTGACAATTCAACGTCATTTTTATCATCCCAATTATTTCATATGAGCCTCGCTCGTTGAAGAGAGGGTTTATTGCATGTGCGTTAAGTGTCCGCTTGCCGCTTTTATTGTATTTTTTGTTAAAATGAAGATCTTGAATCTTGACAAAATTCCAGTTGAGGCGAAAGTTTTCGTCCCTGATTACCCTGTGCGGACTGCACAGGCTAATCTGGGACGACACTTAATGCACATGCATTAAACCCCCTTTGAACAAAGCGCGGCTCATATATACTGTATTTCTCCATTCTAGCTTCAATCTTTGATTGATAGCAGCAGAAACATTTTTTCATCAGGAATTCAACTATGGGCATCGATAATATCTGTTACAACAATTTATAATTATTCATTATTACTTTGTAAATGGATATAGCGATATCAATTAATATCTCATCGTCGGATACCCACGTTCGACCCATTCCGCTACTCCCCATTTATCGATGGAGAGTAACGGAATGAATTAGTCGTGGGTATCCGACGATGTTAATATCTGGGATAACACTTGATAATTGTGGCGTGTTCTGAGAAAACTGGGCAAAATGCTTGTGCGTAAATTGTCATCCCAGATTAGCCTGTGCTGTCCGCACAGGCTAATTAGGGACGACAATTTCCACTTTTATGAAATTTTTTCGTTTAAATGATGTCTCTTCTTAGCGAAAATCTAGTTAAGGCGGAAAGTGTTGTCCCGGATTAGCCTGTGCGGACTGCACAGGCTAATCTGGGATGACACTTTACGCACAATCATTTTGTACAGTTTTCTCAGAACACGCCACAAGTTGGTATTCTTATCTTTATTCATACATAGATGGGCATTCCCAAGTCTGGAAAATCAATGTCATGTTATTTTGTCTTTATAAGTTAATATTTCCTGTCATATATCGATAATTTTATAATACTTCTTGATATGAGTCGTGCTTTGAGAAAAAGGGGATTTAATGCATGTGCGTAAAGTGTCGTCACATATAAGCCTTTGCAATCCGCACAGGCTTATTTGGGACGACACTTTCCGCCAAGTCTCGACTTTTTGTTAAGAAGAGAATTCCTATAAACGAAAAATTCCATAAAAGCGAAAAGTGTCGTCCTTGATTTGCCAATGCGGACTGCAAAGGCTAGTCTGGGACGACACTTGAAGCAAATGCATTTTACCCAGTTTTAACAGAATGAGGACAATATGTTTGCATTTTTCAGCCTACATACGGGCGCGCCAGTTTGCAGACGACTATGGTATCAAGCTGGACTACGACCAGTACAAGAAAATCAAGAAGTCTTACGAAGAGGGTCTTTAGAAAGAAGGATTCGGCGGTAAAATTGATCTTACAGGTCGCAGGATACAAAAGAAGAGGATTATGGGCTTAAGAAACAGACTAAGACAGTAAAATTGACCTTTACGGCCGCGTTATACAAAAAGGAGGATTACGGGCTTAAGAAACAAGGCTACGGCAGTAAAATTGATCTTTCAGGTCGCGGGATACAAAAAAAAACAGGATTCTAACGCGTAACCGAAGTGACTTGGTAATCGTTGATTAATTTCAACTGGTAGCGATGTACCGGTTATATACACAAGCTAATCAGGAACGACACTTTCCGCTTGTATTGTATTATTCGTTAACAGGAAGACTCTTGTTAATTTAAACCAAGTTGAGACGGAAAGTTTCGTCTCTGATTAGCGTGTGCGTACTGCACAGGCTAATCAGGGACGGCACTTTCCTCACATGCATTAAACCCCCTTTTCACATAGCGA
The DNA here is from genome assembly GCA_007657795.1 of Dreissena rostriformis. NCBI lineage: Eukaryota > Metazoa > Mollusca > Bivalvia > Myida > Dreissenidae > Dreissena > Dreissena rostriformis. Next base: position 94,283 of record VMBQ01002121.1, on the reverse strand, counting down.
GGCTCTGTATTTTATTTTGAGTCTGCAAGGGACCATGATTAGGCGACAGGCTTCTTATCCATCATATATGCATGGTATGAGTAGAACTGTAATAAATTGTGCTGGACTTGTCGATATAAGTATCGTAAATATTATTTGAAACTGAAACCAAAAAAACCCAATAGGACCTAGACAAGTTTTCTCAAATCTTTTAAGAGAAAGTTGAAGGACAGTTCATAAATTCATATAATTCTTTAAGTCTCTGACTATCGTGTGTTTATGTCTTTTTACATTAAATTGTCTTATGCGAATACATATTATAAGACGGTTAAATATTATATTATTTAGTAAGCATATTGGATTTCTTATACAAAATAAATTGATCTGAAATTGTTCACTCCATAACAATTTGTGTCGTGTTCTGAGAAAACTGGGCAAAATGCTTGTGCGTAAATTGTCATTCCAGATTAGCCTGTGCAGTCCGCACAGGCTAATCAGGGACGAAAATTTACGCACAAGCATGGAATTTTTCGTTTTGATGATGTCTCTTCTTAGCGAAAAGCCAGTTTAGGCGGAAAGTGTCGTCCCGGATTAGCCTTTGCGGATCGCACAGGCTAATCTGGGACGACACTTTACGCACATGCATTTTGCCCAGTTTTCTCAGAACGCGACACACATAAGCTAGGATTTCCATAATGGGCTTTGCGAATACTACCGACCCATGGGCCCCAATAACATGCTGCTTGGATACATTAGAAATTATCTCTCATTTAAGGGAATATTTCTTTTCATGTCAACTTTTCAAACACAAAATCGAATGTTTTCTACTAATAAGATGATAAAACACTATTTACCTTTCAACAACACTTTTTTGCTTACTGAAACATTTAAATGTGAAAAGACTCAAACACGAATTAACTAGACACGTAAGCTTATTCTATTTCTGGTATTTTTGTATAGGTATTTTTACATAAAAAGTATAAATCTTTATCTAACTAACATCCATAATAGTGTAATGATGTTTTAAAGTGTTTACCTCGCTTATCGTTCTTTATAGAACTATATATCATTTACAATTATTGTTATTTTTATCTAACAAATGAAAATTACCGTAGTACATGGCATTATGTATGCATTTAAATTGACATTTACAGTGATTTATATTATTATTTCCACTAACTCACTCGCATCATCGATCATAAAAGTTAAAAGTATTTAATACATAATTAGATCAAAACAGACAAAATGAATGAATGGATTCGTCGATTTATGGGTATGACCCTTAAATATATCACACCTAAGGCATCTGAAACACGAACAAATTGAATTGACGTAAAAACTTGGTCAACATTTAAGTTATAAATTTGTAATTTTTTTTCCATCTTAATTTGTCTGTTCAAATTCTGAAACCTTGGTATTTAGAAATGACATAGTATTTAAGATCGAATATCAGTTCTGTATACAAGCACATTATAAATGTGAATCGATTGAAAATTATGCCCTATTTTACAAATAAAAGACTTGAGCGTAATTTTTATTCAGCTGATGTAACCATCGCTCACAACATTACAATTTATCATTCATTAACATATAATTACTACATTCACATTTTCCAAACGCTGCATTCTGATTGAATACTCCGCTTATGTGACCTGTGTTTTAATCCATGGTTAACTACTACATATGCAAATTAACTTATACATGTTCATGAAGGTAGTACTTTTTCATAAACAAGTGGCCGAATGATGCTATGGTACAGCTCGAATCTTAACGACGTTGCTTTTATTCGTCTATAATACAATGGCTTGAATGTTTCGTTCGACGAAGATAAAACCACAAGAGAAACGAGATTATTATGTCATCGAAGACAAGTCTGTAGTTTCCCTTAAAGAATAATTGCAGCTTTCATACACGTTACTCTGTCGGGACAGTTTCGCTGTCTTCGTTAGTGCAAATAAGGCGTAATTTGCATAATAGTTCATACACCGATGCATTGCAGAACAATCCTATTAATTTCTAATCCATTAAAACTTATAAAAAAGACCTTGATATCCCATTCACTGACAATGATTGAATACAAAATTAGATTGCTTTGCATACATGCCTTATGCATTTCCAAATTTAGTACATTGATATTTTTTATTACGTTTATTTCGGACGAAAAGATTGCGATGACACGAATAATAATAATTTTCAACAATAAGTCTAGCGTTTTACAACAGTTTTTTAATTCGATGTTCGTCGAGTGATCTTTAGAAAAAAAGAGAATTGATTAGGTTGATATATGTTTGGACCAATATATGTTTGGAAAATAAAATTGGCAAAATAATCCCTGTACATATGGATTTTCTATACAAAATGTATGCAGATACATTAATGAAATCAAATAGAACTGTGTCGATTTGTTTATTAATTGTATTAATTGTGTTGTGGGTATAGAGTAGTACCATTATCAAAAAAAATTTAAACACACAAACATTAACACGACTTTGGATTTTTCTCACTCGAAGTCGTCGTTTCCTGGACCATCACTACTTGACATTAATTGGAATTGTTGATGCGCAGAAAACTATTAATCATCCAGAAGTGCGCATCTAATTAGCATGGAAGGCTGTTGCACATTGTTTTACAGGTAAATTAACAGAACAGAACAGAACAGAATATTTTATTTTAGCTTAAACATACAGCTCATCGCCATAAACATATATACATGTATGCAATAACAGCATGCGTTACAATTATATACAAAACATTCATCATTTTGAGGAAAGATCAATTTAAAAATGAATGACATACAACATGTTTTAGTGAGAATGTCACATGGATGGGGTTAATACAAAGTGATCATATAATGTTAACACGAAATTTAATAATTGTTACAAATATAACATTATTCTAAGCTTATTGTCTTTGTGGAAGATATATCATTTATACTACACATATAGCACATCTTCTCGCAACTTAAAGCATTTTAAACAAAAAATGGCAAGTTTTCTTAACACTATTTTGTTTGAACAATTAAGTAGTTCGATAAACTTGAACATACTAGGTCGTGATCTGTAATACTTTGGAATTAATGTATTCCTAATATCGGCATAATAAGGACATTTAATAACAAAGTGATATTCATCCTCGATATCATTGAGGTTGCATAAAACACATTTGCGTTGATCTCTGACAATGTTCTGGTGTCTACCCGTTTCAATTAATAATTTGTGAGACGACAAACGTAATTTAGCAATAATATTCCTATGTTTTTTATTTTCAACAATATCAAGATACGCAGATCTTTCGAATATTGGTTTCAATTCTTTATATAAAATCATTGAACTAGATGATGTGACACTTGTATTCCAGTTAGTGATATACTGGTCTCGTAATCTGGTTTTAAGTAGCGGTATTAATTGATTAGAGTTCACAGATTCGGGGAATAGCCATACATCGTTAAAACCGGTTTGGTTAAGAATGTCCCGTACTTTCGATGACCAATTGTTTGTGTTATTTTTGCGTTCAATTTCTAATCTCTGTGATAATAAAATGTGTTTAAGAATACAATTACCCTCTTTTACAGTATATAATTTCAAAAAGTATTTCACGATCCTGACATATCTGTCTAAATACAAGGGGAATCGACCAACTTCGGCATATAGCGATAATGAGTTTGTTGACATCTTAACATTCAATATTCTTTTACAAAATTTACGATGGACGCGCTCAATGTTTTCCGCTTTCATAAATCCCCATACCTCACAGTTATAGTTTAAAATTGATGATACATATGCGTTAAATAAATTTAACATGATATGTATAGGTACGTTCATGTCTTTTGTGAGAGTGAACAAAGAATGCATCGCTTTTAAAGCTTTGCCATACAATGTATTTGTTGCGGACGCAAAAGATCCACCGCTTGACATGACAATTCCAAGGTAATTAAAATTGTTAACAATTTCTATTTCTTGACCTTTATATGTCCATTTTAATGTTTTACTAATTGTGCCACCTTTTCGGAATACCATGACCTTTGTTTTTTCAATGTTTACCGTTAAATTCCACTTATCGCAGTAGGTTTCTAAATTGTTTAATGATTCTTGAAGACCCTCCGGTGTTTCAGAAAATAAAGCCGCGTCGTCAGCGAATAATAATAGATATATCGATATTTGATCTAGTGTAATTCCGGCGTTTATTCCATTTTGCAAACCAAATTCGATGTCGTTAATAAAGAGAGAAAACAATATGGGCGAGGTTATCTCCCCCTGAAATAAGCCGACGTTACTATTAAATACGTCTGATAACTTACCCATGTGTTTAACCTGTAATTTCACTTCATCGTACATGGATCGAATAAGTGTTAATAGTTTACCGTCGATGCCCACATTAATCATCTTACTCCATAATTGGCCGCGATTGATGACGTCATATGCTTTCCGGTAGTCAATATAACAACAGTATAGTTTACCTTTATTCTGAAACTGTTTTTCTATAAGTGCATTAAGAATAAATATTGCATCGACCGTGCTACAGTTTGGTTTAAAGCCGAATTGTGCATCCGTTAGAATGTCATTCGTTTCTGCCCATTGTTTAAGACGTTCATTTAATATGCTTGTAAACAATTTCGCAAAACAACTTATTAAAGTAATTCCCCGATAGTTATTTGGATCTGATATGTCCCCACGTTTATGAATTGGTATTATAATACCAGATGACCAGCTGCGCGGAAAACGCTTTTTATCAAGTATGTAGTTAAACAATATTTCTAACGGCCTGACGATTACATCGATTGTTTCAGTAAAATATTCATATATAATATTGTCATGCGCATGAGCTTTATTGTTTTTCAACCGTTTGGTTGCCCTTATAATTTCTTCTGTCGATATAGGATTATCGAGTTCGGGGTACGAGGGTTCTGTGTTTAACCTATTGTCAAATTCATGTAAAAAAGTATCGGAATCAAACGAATTTATATTTAGGTCACCTTCGTCCGCTAATTTACTGAAATAATCGTGGAATTCGATTAACGGTATCGTATTTGAGTTTTGTGATGTAGTTTTACGTTTAAATAATTTCCAAAACTCACGGGGTGATTTCCTTCTCATAGTGTTCATATGCTTGCTTTGATCAGTGTTGTACTTTAATTTAGTTTTTCTACAAGTATACTTATAATCCTTTTTCGATGCAATCCTTTGTTCTCGTGTACACTCGTTTTTGTTAAGATTATACTCGTATATAGCTCTGGTACATCGAGATTGTTTGGTTTAACATTCTTCGTTAAACCACCTTTGTTTATTTTTATCATAATATATAAACCCTTTACTTTCAAGTTTTATAGTGCGCTTAAAATACTTTTCTTCTTTAGAATTTAAGTAATTCGAAAATTCTCCCACTAGGATATCCGGATCAAAGTTTGAATCAATTTGTGATATTAACATGTGTTCCAGATTAAGTACATCGCACGAAACATCACGAAGAAAGTCGCATTTGTTCTCGGGTTTCCATTTAAAATAAACAATCGGATTAATATTACTAGTTGAAACAGCGTTATTCGTGCGGTGAGCAAATGTCAGCGGCGCATAGTTCGAGAATTCCGTGAACTTGTTAACGGTAAAATCTAAAATATCCGTAAAATTGGTGTGCGCAGTTAATAAATACTCAACTAAGCTTTCACCATTATGTGTATAGCACGTTATTTTACCTATATTTTGGTCGTTATTTAAACGTCCGTTCACGATACGAATATTAGTCGCTTTACAAATATCTGACAGGTTGTCTCCAAATCGATTCGTAATAAGGTCACAGGTTGAGCGTGGGATTAAGGTTTCAATATCTGGGACAGTATCAAAATCGGTATCGCTTATATACCTATCATTTTCTATGTAATCGGCTTTATTTCCCTATCGCGAGTTTGTGTCTCCAGTTAAAAATACCTTTCTTTTGGTTTGATAAAAATTAATATCTAATTCAATAGTTTGAAAAATATCACAAGTATACAAAGAGTGAACAGGGTAATTTTCAGATGCAATATATACAACACATAAATATACATCTGATTCAATATTAAAAAAAAAAAAAACATTTTATCTAGTTTAAGTCAAACAATGCAATCAATGTCATTTTTTTCTTCAAATGTAACACCTTAACGAATATAGTCTTTAATGTAAATCACAATACCACCACTCGAGCGCTTCGCTGTACGGTGTTGCAATCGTCTGTATGAGTGAATAGTTTGTTATAGCCTTTTAGATCTAAGGTATGGTCTTTATTTGTCCAAGTTTCAGTAAGACATATAATATCGTGACAGTAAAGAAAAGATGAAAACTAACTGTCAGAGCATGTAAACGCTGTTAGTCCTTCCACATTCCATGTGACAATTTTAATGACAACCTCACTAACGTCCTATTCCTTATACAGTTGCTTGTTTATATATAGTTTGTCAATTCTGAGATACGCCTTCTTTCCCTCGGATCTTGCCTTTGTCATGATGGGTGTTAGCCTTCGTCGTAACGTAAGTGTGGTGTGAAAGCACAACTTCTATTTTAAGTTAATCCGTATACTTACATGGGTTGTTGATACGTCTGCACTGCGGAATACTAGTCATAAAGAGAGGCCTATAACCCGTGTAGATCATTATGTCAACAGGTGTCGCTTCCTTACCCCGTCAGCGTTGGTGTGGCGTGAAAGTACAACTATTGTTTTTAGTTTATCCGTATACTTAGCGAGGTTGTTGATACGTCTGCGCACGGGAATGGCCAAGAAAGGTATATAACCTCATCATGTCAACAGATATCGCTCCTCAATTAACCTGTGTGCGGACCTCAGACCCTAAAATTTGCAAATATTCGATTTTGTTTTCAATCACACAAACTCATTTCAATTAAAACCACGTGATTTGATTAAGCTGTGGAGTTAAACTACAAAAAGTGTTGAGTCAGCATTTGTCTGCAGTATGTCCGACGTGCGCTAAATCGCTCCGTTTCCTAGATGTAACACACTTTTGAAATATTAAGATATACAATCTTATTCGACCTTTTGCCACTTGCAGGCTATTTAACGTTTTTTGTAGCATTCTGTTTTTGAACGTGTATGTGTTTTGAAGGTTATGAGGCAGCAATATGTGACGATCCTGAGTTTCCCACCACTCCTACCTAATTAACTAACTAGACTCACGAATTTTGAACTATAGCTGCAATTTACACCTTTTTCGTTTTTACTGACATAAATTCAATTTGTGTGTGTTGTTTTGTGGTGTGAGAGGTATCGGAGTACCCGAAAGTAAACCCACCTGTCCGGTATGGTGACCAACAACCAAGCTCACATGCGCTGGCATAGGGGATTGAACCAGGGTCGCCTAAAAGAGAAAAGTTCGAGAACAAACCACTGCGCGAATCGGATAGCCGACTTGTTTTGTTTTGAAGGGTGGCTAACAATGTTTCATGGTCTTTTTAAGAGTGCAGCCATTGGTTGGTCAGAGCCTAAATGTTTCGTCCATAAACCTCTCTCTATTATTTATTAACACATATCCATAATATATTCAATCTAAATGAATTTTATTTACGAGTTTGTTCAACTCCAAATTGCATCCATAAATATTCGCCGTTTGGATGTATTAGAATTGTAATTTGTGTGTCAATGAATATTATGTAAATCACCGAGCGTTGACATTAATTGGAATTGTTGATGTGCAGAAAACTATTAATCATCCAGAAGTTCGCATCTAATTAGCATGGAATGTTGTGGATCATTGTTTTGCAACCAAGTCAACGTAAGTGTGGTGTGAAAGCACAGCTTCTATTTAAAGTTAATCTGATAAGTAAGCGAGGTTGTTGATACGTCTATTTTGAGGAATAACCTGAAGAGGCCTTTAACCTGTGTTGATCACAGATGTCGCTTACCACTCTTGTCAGCGTTAGTGTGGCATGAAAGAACAACTGTTGTTTTTAATAAAGCCGTATACTTAGCGAGGTTGTTGATCCGTCTGGGAACGGGAATAGCATGGAAAGGTATATAATCTCATCTTGTCCACAGATCTCGCTTCTCAACTAACCTGTGTGAGGAAGTGGCGTGCGCCCACCTACGCCCCTTAAATGTGCAAAGATTGGACTTTTTTCAATCACTCCAACTCATTTTAATTGAAAATAATAATTTATTTCCTGAATTGATGGAGTTGTGAAGTTACTGATACATATTCAATTTGTGTGTGATGTCTTGTTCTGTGAGAGGAATCTAAGTACACGGAGGAAACTCTCCTGTCCGATATGGTGACCAACAGCAATGCTCACATGCGCCGGAATCGGGGATTGAACCAGTGTCGCCTAGGAGAGAAGTGCGTTTACCGACCACTGCGGGAACCAAATAGCGACTGGTTTTGTTTTGAACGGTTGCTAATAATGGTTTAATTGTCTATTTAAGAGAGCAGCAATTGGCCTGTCAGAGCCTAAATGCTTCGCCCATAAACCTCACTCTATTCGTCATAAACACACACCCATAATATATTTAATTGAAATAACATTTATTTTTGAACGATTGTGCTCAACTCCAAAGTGCATCCATAAATATTCGCCGTTTAGATTTATTAGAATTTCAACTTTAGTGTCAATGGAATATAATGTAGATCACCGAGTTGAGGCCGTTAATATTCGTATACTGTTAAAATTGATATAAAATTTGAAATAAATAGTATGTACTTGTAACCAAGGACACAAATATCCATTAACCGTAATGCATCATTTAATACGTAATAAACAGTTTATTTCGTGTGCGCCATTTGTAAGGCTTATGCTTTTCCTTGACCGTTCCTTGGCGTTGACACCAGCTTTATTTATTACAAAGTTTATGTTGTTGTGTTGGATGTTAGGCCTTTTATTGTATTGTATTAATAAAAGCGAATAGAAACCAACAATTCTCTGCTGACAATTTGCCTTGATTTTTATAATTGCTGTTTAAACAATCGGCATTGCAAATGGATTCACAAAACGTACCAATAGCCTTATTTGTTTATGTTTTTGGTAAATAAAGCCCCGACAAATAGTATCTACATCTACACAATTCACTTGTGTTGGTAAAATGATTCTCTTAACATTTAATCACGCATTCTGCATATGCAACAGCTTCAAGTTAATGGACATACACGCAGATTGCATGTCGTAAAGATACAAGTTATACACGTTATAAATTATGAAATAAATACAAGAATTAAAAAGTAATGTTCTGTGATTAGTATACGAGTATGAGAGAGATAGTTGTGATTTTTTTTGAATGCGTGCAATGCGAAGGTAGTTGGTTTAAACAAAAATAATTCGTCATCCAAAGGCTGAAGGTTTGATTTTTTTAAATGAAATTTTATAACTAAAAGGATAAACGGTAAATAAACAGAGACATCTGCATCCTCTTGGCATCTGTTTAGAATGAAATATTTAAGGCTTATCATAAAAAAAAACATTATATAAAATATATTAAAGTCATAATTCATGATCAAGTTTTGCATGAACATTCAAACATGTGTTATACTATAATTTAATGTCAACACACAGACAACAGTGGAAATTGGTTTTAAGTGCCCGTAGTTAACTTGCATTTAGTCAATCTGTCATCATATAAGGTGCATTTATGAATATATTAAGTGAGTAAGTCCTTAGATAGATTCAACAATACCTTGTATCATGCCCGTGTAACCTTATATATCGGTTATTATATTATGTGCATTGATCATATATTAAGTGGAAAGTAAGACGTGTTGTTATATTGAGGTGACAAGTCAAACGTTATGATCACAGGGGGTATTACCTTGAAATTGGTTTGCACACCATATCTTTTTTTTTAAAGGATCATAGGCATTGGTATACTGGTTAATATTGACGAAGGATGACCCTTAATGGTTTTCAAATCATAAGCTCTAAGGTCAAGGTCAAGGGGATAACTTTGCTTAAAGTCGCTGGGCATTCATTTTTTTACTAAACAAGCTTGTTTAATGAATATGTCTTTTTCTTATTGAATGCGTTTTAATGATTTTGTATTTTTGTTTAAATCGTACATGCCTTTCGTTTAAAGCCTCTATAACGCTTAAAATCAACGAAAATTTCGTAAACTATTTCGTAAAATAGAGTTAACACATAACAATCGGTGTTTCTTATAGCAATAGCCAAAATTTCAACTCTAGATGTAATCTGGTAACACAGATTTAACAGAACACCTTGCGCAGAAGATCCTTTCTACCAAGAAAGTAAAGACGCGTAGATCTCTGATAAAGGTATTAAATTGCTGTTTTAGCCTTTCAAAACATTAAAAAAAAAAAGTATGCATCTCATACTTTTCACAGTATGTGAAGAGAATAAAATGTATAATATATGCGATCTAAATTAATGATAGAACGCACATGTTTTCTAAAACTTTCTTTAAGAAAATAACACACAAACAAAACAAAAAAACAACAGTTAAATTTATGTTTTATGGGAACACTCAGATTATACATATTTATACATGTATGTAACAATATTATTCAATAATAACATTTAAAAACATCAAACCCATATTTCCAGCTTATCTATAAGGCTTAACAAACACTTGGTTATTAAAATTTTAGTATGAAGTTCTTCCTGTGTATTTAAACTGTGTTGTTATCTGCATTTAATCAGTAAACTTGTTTTTTGTTGTACATAATATATTTATATAAAATGTACAGAAACATGCATTTATTTCTTACTATTACTTTTGTTATAGGTGTTTGACTGTGCTGATCAGCCTGACGTTTCTTCAAGGACACAGAGTGAGAGTCATTCCTGAGATCAAATTGAATCATTTCATGGGTAATATTATAAATATGTATTTTCTTCAAAATTTCATGCTATTTATTGTTAAGGTTTAGGCTTTTTTGTATTTATTATTGATAAATATTATTTAAACTTAACATTAACATTAACATTTCTTAAGTTCAAAGATTCTTAAGATGTACCATCACTTTTTATGCCCCCGAAGGTGTGCATATTATGCCCCCGAAGGTGGGCTCATAGTGATTGCACTGTCCGTCTGTCCGTCCGTCTGAAATTCCGTCACACTTAAAGTTTAAAGTTTGCGTTTAGGTTTCGAAAAAAATGTGGGAAAAGGGGGCATATGTAATTCTATGGTGACAAGCTTTGTTTAATATGGAAGTGAATTGTTAATGCCAGAACAAAACATTAAGATTTATGTATTTATAATAATAAACGTATTTATTTGAGATAGATTGCATCAAAAGCCTTAGGCTTATTGAGATACTCTCTCGAGTCTGTTTTCTGGAAAGAACCAGTACATGGTGTCTATGGAAGAGATCATGAGAACGCTCTCCAATTACCTCCCTGTCGCTTGGCAGTCACAATATCCACTATGTCACAACAATGTTTAAAATGTACAATTTTTATATTAATATATAATACATAAAATGTATGTATTTCAGCTATTCAAAATCACATGCGGATGACAACAGTGTCGGTGATTGCAGCTCTGGAAGTGTGGGTGTACAAGTATCTCCTGACATGCATGAAAACTCCACAAATACCGAAAGACCAGAAATAACCATCGAAGACATTATGGCCTCAGAAGATAAAATCATGTTTAATACTGGCTTGCCAACTTTCATTATTTTTAATTCTTTGTTTTTTACATTGATTGACTTTGGTGCAGACAAGTTATGTACTGAAAAACTGAACACTGTTAAGATTGAGACAGGGCGTAAAAGAAAGTTAAGACCTGTTGATGAGTTTCTTCTTGTTATGATGCGATTAAGACTCGGACTGCTTGTAAAAGATCTTGAATACAGGTTTAAAATTTCTGGAAGTGCAGTGTCAAAAAATTTCAATTCTTGGATAGGTTTTATGTATCAATATTTACAGTCATTGGTTTTTCTTCCATCACTCAGTATGTTGCAGAAACAAACTCCTTCTTGTTTTAAAAACTTCAAGGATACTAGAATCATTCTAGATTGTACTGAAATTTTCATTCAAACACCATCGTCTCTTGAGAATAAGTCTGTAACATATTCAAATTATA
>VMBQ01002121.1:0-81717 GCA_007657795.1 Dreissena rostriformis | reverse complement strand
TTTTTTTTAAGAACCACATATAGAGCGCGAAGCGCGACACGTATTACTATCCAGGTGGTATGGACCCTTTAGCATTATCCGACCATTACGTCCATAGTTATCTTCCTTAGAATTTGAGAAATTTTGAAATCCTTGTTCAAAGTCCAAAATTTTCATCCGATTCTTCCCAAACTTGCACAGGTTTTTTTTATCAATGAGGACCCAACCCAAACCATATATGATCAATATCGGACCATTAGTCCAGAATTATGTCTCTTTGAATTTAAAAATAAATGTGAAAAACTGCTTGGTTAGGTGATTATGTCAACATTTTTCATCAGATTCTTTCCAAACTTACAGTGTCTTCATATCAATGAGCATTTTTACCTCATTTTAAATGAGAAACATCGGGACAATAAGTCCAGATTTTGTTTTTCTTTGTTTTGATGTAAACATTTTAAAATCCATTTTACTACGATTGGACATTTGTTATTAAAATAAATGGATGCCGCGTGGTGAGAACCATAATTAAAATTTCTTACATCACTTAAATATCTTATAAAAAATACACGTGTTTTTATATTAACAAATAAATGCAAAACACACATCTATTACCCATGTATTTTTATGGTTGTCTATCATAGGCCCTAAGTACTATCCCTACCACATATAGAGCGCGAAGCGCGACACGTATTTTTGATTGTAACAATGAGTTGCGATAAAGGAAGCAGCCGCTTATCAAGGAGGAGCTGTGTCCCTGCAACCCGTTTCCCTAGAGTCAAGCACTCCTCGAAGTTGTTTTTTTTTTTAAGAACCACATATAGAGCGCGAAGCGCGACACGTATTACTATTCAGGTGGTATGGGCCCTTTAGAATTATCCGACATTTACGTCCATAGTTATCTTCCTTAGAATTTGAGAAAATTTTGAAATCCTTGTTCAAAGTCCAAAATTTTCATCCGATTCTTCCCAAACTTGCACAGGTTTTTTATCAATGAGGACCCAACCCAAACCCTATATGAGCAATATCGGACCATAAGTCCAGAATTATGTCTCTTTGAATTTAAAAATAAAAGTGAAAAACTGCTTGGTTAGGTGATTATGTCAACATTTTTCATCAGATTCTTTCCAAACTTACAGTGTCTTCATATCAATGAGCATTTTAACCTCATTTAAAATGACAAACATCGGGACAATAAGTCCTGAATTTTTTTCTATTAAATTTGAGAAAATAAAGAATTTCCACTTGTTTAAAAGATTTCACAACTTTCGTCTGCATCTTTCCAAACTTGTTAAGTGTTTTTATATCAGTTTTACTCGAACCCTATTGAAAATGATGAATAACGGAGCAATTAATCTATTATGATCTTTTACTGAATTTGAAAGTATTGTGAAATGCAGCTTCTTTATGCAATTTACAGTTTTCATTCAATTGTTTTTTCAAACTTTTACAGTGTTTTAATATCAATGAGTACTCAACCCCTATCGTAAATGAGCAACGTAAGACTAAGTTCAGAATCGTCTCCCCTTGAAGTTGAGAAAATATGAAATTACGCTTACAAGATGAAGCAGATTTTTTTTTAAAACCTTCACAGTTCTGTTCCATTAATGAAAACTGCACACGGATGCCAGTAAAAAAAAACGAAACCAATGTAAATAAAATGAACTTTGAAATATTTGGGGGTTACAACACAAAATCATAGATAATGGTTTTTGGGGGGTTATAACACAACATCATAGATAATGGTTATTTGGGGGTTATAACACAAAATCATAGATAATGGTTATACCAGTATGTTTTTCTACTTTATTTAAAATAATCGGCCAATATATTAATATTTACAGTAGAAAAAAAATCGTTCCATGTAACTTCAATGAGTGCGTTTTACACTGAAATTCCCGACGCCCTTTGATGTTTCGCATCAATACTTATCTTGTTGAATACTTTTATAACAGAGTTGTAATTTAACAGTTTTACTTTATTAACAACACTAGAGACCAACGTGTTCATGTATTACAAAACATGTTATCATTGAGCTGCTATCAATGGTATGCGCACGCATAGTCTATTTTTCATGCACACGTTACATAACATTGTTTTGAACAAACCTATTTAACTATATATTTTCATATGGCAGCTTAAATGATAAACGTTAGTTTACCATTTTCATTGGTATAATTAAGTATTGTTTCAGCGTCGGCATGGTCTAAAAAATCGCCAGGCGGTCATGGCAGCTACGGAAACGGTGGTGGAATCTGATGCGGATTAGGTGGAGCCGAAGGATATGGTGGAGGCGGTGGATATGGTGGAGACGGCGGATACGGTGGAGACGACGCATACAGTGGAGACGGTGGATACGGTGGAGGCGGTGGATATGGTGGAGGCGATGGATACGGTGGATACGGTGGAGACGGCGGGTACGGTGGAGATGACGGATACGGTGAAGGCGGTGGATACGGTGGAGGCGTTGGATACGGTGGCGGATACGGTGTAGAATACGCCGCTGGATACGGTGAGGGATACGGCGGAGGCGGTGGTTACGGATTTTGGGGGTGGAATTTGAATTGAAGGAGGTTCCGGAGGAGGATTCGGCGGATGTAAATATTGTATTCACACTCTTTTCTGTATTGTCAATATATTAGTAAATTGTATCCAAAACCAAATCCAAAACATGTGTATTATACTAAAATACATATAAACCTGAACAAATAGACAACCTACATAATTTTATAAAATAGGTTACTTATATTGACTATTGTGAACACATTCCATAGAAAGTATATTCATACTAATAATTTTGAAATGATTGCAGCTGTTCTAACTGCCCACTGTAATTGTGTTTACCCCTTTATGTGGGTCGTTGTCCTTGGACGAACACAAAGCTCGTGTGGTGCTGCAAAAGGACACAGTTTTTTAAAAAAGCAGCACGTTAATTTATAACGGTACATTATTGGAAATGAACATATGAATATAGTTCATTTACATTTCAGCCTTTTACCGTGCCCAATGCAAGTGTGCTTACCGATGTAACATGGGACAGAAGTACGTTGGTCGTTGTCAATTGTCGAACAAAAACCTCGTACTGTGTTGCAGAAGGACGAAATATTAAAACAAGCAGCCACACAGATTTTGAACGGGATATGATTTGAGATGTCGTCATGTTTTTGAAAAGATGAACCGTAAGGTGACAATAAGTTATATTTCTAATGTGTGATATTAACAAATTTCAAACGATATATTGGGGGATTTGTTGGGGGTTGGGAATGCGTTTGTTTACAATTGATCAGTAACCCATAATATTTTGTTTATTGTTCTTTTATGTATGCTAAAGATATGTTCATGTTTCATCAAATTTGTAAAACGCTAAAATTACAGATTCTCTGAAAATGTTTATTGATTGGTAACATGTTTTATTTTCAGATGACGTACCGGACTGTTTAATCGGAACAAATTTATTTTATAGTTGTTTTATTCGCGAATAAAATAAAATACGCATCTTATGATTGCCTTTGTTGACAATGCATAGCTATATGATTTTCACAAATTTATTTTGTGGATAACAAACCGTCCGATACACTTTAAATATAAACCGTCCGATAAGGTTTTCTGACGTTAATTATAGTACGGCATAGGTTTTGAAGAGGAGTCAATCAGCCAATAAAAACACTCGTAACACTTCGCATTTGTGCGCCATTTTGAATGTAAAAAATACTTTTTTAGTAACTTTTACGCCAGTCCGGTGTGACGGCCGTATAAGGTTTTTAGGCAGGTTTTTATTTTAAAAATCGGCTTTCTTTACAGTGTTTTATATTATTTAAATTGAACATGCTTGTATTCAAAACACATTTCTTATTAATTGTTTGCGTATCTTCATGTTTATCACTCTGTGTTAGAATTTATTAATTGTGATTGATTACGTTACACAACAACTAAAACAGTTTGCACAAAGACGGTGTTTTGTCAATAAAGCAAGTTTTTACATGTTAATGTTCAATTTAAATCATACAAATCAGTGTGCTGTTTTCCTATGAATTCGTAATTCTTATTTGCAAAAATGCGAATACGCCGAGATTTTAATCATCACAATCATATTTGTCAATTTTAAAACAACTTAATACTAACAGCACATGTTAACTGAACAGATTTAGCGAAACAATTCCATGTTTGCAAACAATTAACCATTACCATGACGACTCTCAACTATTAAATTCGACTAGATGCTGTCCTACCTGTTTCGTGTGTACTGCTAGTTCGTTCTATAAACAGCACCAGGGATTCCCCAAGACGAATCACACTCTGTAGGCAGTGTGGGTATGTAAGCTGAACTGGCGTGGTGTTTCGCATACGTCCATCAAATAGTTGTAAAATGCAAACATCTATTGTATTTTTATTATTGTTTAAACATTTTTAATATGATTTACTTTGTTTGCATTGATTCTTTTTGCATAGCGTACATAATATAATAAAATACAATTTTAAAGATATATGATCATCATCAATGGCAGTTTCATGTAAACTATTTAAATATTATAGGGAGTTGGATTTGGTTAGGTGATGTAAATACCTGGTGAATTGTTGATATAATGCAAGAATTTGATGGCAATCAAATCAAAAGCAACAATGTCTTTAGTTTATACACGTGTCATCTTTTTCTCTTGGAAACATCCGATCATTATGTAGTTTAAAAATGTGAATATTTGTTCAAGAGGTATTCTTAGACACATCATTAATTTGGAGTGTTTCAGAAAGGAATTTTCTGCGAGACGCTGTCGAGACTTTTCTCAAACTTCTAGATGCAAATGCGTGTGTGTTGTTGTTCGTTTTAAAGTACATTTAATCTCTATATCAGATATTTACACTCAACCCTGTATACTATGTGAACTCCCACCCATACCAAACGTCATTTTGATATCAATTATTTCGTTTAGACATTTATCTTATTTCTAGATATTATCTGTAACATAAATTTCTGTTATACAAAATGTGATATTTTCCGTACACTCAATGTTGTTTAATGATAATATGTGGTTTCCCTTGATGTCTCGTTTTATTTCTATAAATCGTGTGATAAAGACCTAAACATGCGCGCCAGTTTACAGACTACTATGGAATCAAGCTTGATTACGACCAGCACAAGAAAAGTATGAACTTACAAGAAAACTCTCGTAGAAACCATAGCTGCGGCATGAAAAAAATCGACCGTTCCTGTCGCTGGAATGTTTCCACGCAGTGCTTTAACAAGTTACTTAGTAACCATGGAGTATTGTAAAAGGATAGAGTTGAAATAAAAGTAAAGGTATGAGCTATTTGTTTGCATTGTGGTATTTTGCTTGAATATCACCTTCATTTGAAATTAGAAGATTTTAATTGCTAGGGGATTTCTTTTCCCTTAAGCCCATGTCTACCGAAAATTTAAAAATGGTATCAAGTCTAATAAAGAAAATGAATGAAAACTATTTCTCGAAAGACATTTAATATTAATGTTTTTTTTTCTCGACAGCGCGTCAATAAGTTTCTTGTTAAATGTTCCCGGTGTTTAGGTTTAAACAGGTTCATAAACCATTCGTTGTTTGTTATTATAAGGATAATGGCTTCTGTTATAAATGAGCCTCGCTCTGTGAAAAGGGGATTAATACATGTGCGTAAAGTGTCTACCCATATTAGCCTGTGCAGTCCGCACAGGCTAATCAGGAACGACATATTCCGCCTAAACAGAAATTTCGCTAAGAAAAGACTTCCTATAAGCGCAATTTACAATAGAAGAAAAGTGTCCTCCCTGTTAAAGCATGAGCGGACTGCAGAGGCTAATATGGGGCGAGACTTTACGCACATCTATTAAAACCCCTTTTCTCAAAGCGCTACTTAAATAGTTTTGCTGGTGATCATGTTCAGGCCGCCAGTTTTTTTAAGATCACAAATGCTTGAAATCTCTCAAACTGTAACAACTGGTGCTGGTCAAGCCGATATTGCTATAGCAAAGCCGATATTGCTATAGCAAACATATGAGCCTAACTCTGTGTAAAAGGGGGTTTAATGCATGTGCGTAAAGTGTCGCACCAAATTATCCTGTGTAGTCCGAACAGGCTAATCAGGAACGACACTTTCCACATTTATTGTTTTTTTCGTAGACTGTTTCCTCTTAATTTTTCGGTTAGAATTCTGAAACCTGGGTGTTTAAAAATGACATTTTACCTCGAATATCAGTTCTGTATACAAGTACCTTTAAATGTGAATCGATTGAGAATCATGCCTTCTTTTACAAATACAATACTTGAACGTAATTTTTATTCAGCTGATGTAAACATCGCTCACAACACTATAATTCAACATTCCTTTACATATAATTACAACATTTTCATTTTCACACCAACGCTGCATGCTGGCTGGATAATCCGCTCACTTGACCTGTTGTTTAATTCCCGATGAACTACTACGTATGCTAATTAACTTTTAGATATTCCTGACCGTACTACCTTTACATTAGCAAATAGCCAAATGACGGTATTGTACTGCGCGGATATTTGAAGACGTACCGGTTGCTTTAATTCGTCAATAATTAAATGAAGTTATTGTTTGGCGGGGACGTTAACGTTGT
The DNA here is from genome assembly GCA_007657795.1 of Dreissena rostriformis. Taxonomy (NCBI): domain Eukaryota; kingdom Metazoa; phylum Mollusca; class Bivalvia; order Myida; family Dreissenidae; genus Dreissena; species Dreissena rostriformis. Next base: position 75,143 of record VMBQ01002121.1, on the reverse strand, counting down.
GTAGTTCAACGAAGATGAAACCATTATAGAAGCGAAATTCTAATTTCACTGAAGACAAGTCCGCAGTTGCCCTTAACTCTTGAATAATTGCGACCTTTAAACACATTACTCAGGGGTTTCACTGGCCCCCATAAAGAGGTCGCCACTTTTTTTTTTCTTTTTTGTTACCACATTTATATAGCGCCCTTTTCATAAAGTATGTGCGTTCAGAGACGCTTCACATTTTTTCCCGATCACTGGGTCATAAGTCGTCCGTTAACATCTTGGCGCAGTATGCAGCCACGGCAAATTGGCTTATTTCCATCACAGGTACCCATTTATACACCTGGATCTCTAAGCCAGCGTTCTACCATTAGACCACTGCTCTCACAATCGACCGTGGATACTGGAGCTCATTAACACCTACCTGCTGCTTCTGCTGCTGCTGGGTAGAAGTCCATCATCTTCATTGATAAGTTGTCTGCATCTCTTGACCCCCTGATGGTACGATTTTCAGTGTCTAATAGGGCGTGCAGGTAGCTAAGAAACAAGAAGTGGTATTCCCTGCAACTCCCAAAGCCTAAACAACATAACTATTCAGATGCTTCCTCAACATCAATTACCTTGTCATCCTGACTGAGGGGTTCAAGATGTTGCTAAGGGCAATCAGGATAGCTGCATCCTCGTTGTCTGGTGGTCTGAACATAATAAATAAATAATAAGATGTGACTTTATTGTTATTATTTCCGTAATACACAATCAAATTTCAATTCAAACAATACAGCTGGGAAGCAATATGAATATGTACTTTAAACTAAACACTTTACTTTCACACACATACATACCCTTTGTTTTTACGTGCTTTTTCAGAACGTTGCAACCAGATGTAAATGAATTGTTGAACTTGCTTTTAACACAGTAGTCACAAAACATTGACTTAGTTTAAGGATCATATGAAATGAAAGGTATTCGGATTTCCAGCTGTCGGTGAATTTCCGTTTTGCTACAGAATTATCATGTTTTTTTGCGATTTTAAAGAATATTTATTGGTTTCATTTGTTTCAATCTCTAAAGCACGCTTTAGTGTCAAAGGGTTACAGAAGTCACGAACAGCCACGATTGCTAGTGAATATGCAATCATATATGTATCTTTATGTTCGAAGGCCATCAACAAAACTGTAAAAAAAATGTGCAAAATCTTTGACAAATGTGTTAATAACAATACACTTCCCATGGTATTGATTAAAGAAATAGCGGTCCTAATAATCATGATTATTATTGATCTTCGTGACAGTAATACTTCGTCTGGAAAGGTGCACCGTCGGCGTTAGTAAATAAGGCGTTATTTGCTATACAGTTTAAACACCGATAAAAAAGACATATCTTTTTTTATTCTTATCCATGAAAACTTATGTAAAGATATATTATTCACCGACGATGATTGAATACAAAATTAGATTGAAATATAGGCATTATACTTTTTCTTTTCATTTGTACATTAATCATTGTATTTTTGGACGTTTATTGCGGGCGAAACGCACGTTAGCAGGATTCTGATGACTTAAATAATCATTATTTTATACAATAAGTCTAGCGTTTTACAACAGTTTTATATTCGATGTTCGTCGAGTGGCCTTTTTACAGACCCCAATCCGATCAACAGGCAGCGGTATCATCTTACCCCCCCCCGTCCTCTCGACCCTATTCCGTGACCCCCAGATTCATTTAGTTTAATACATGTTTGAACCAATCTTCTATCGGTCAAAACAAACAGTGAAAATATTCAATGTTTTTTTTTAAGTCTCTCGCAAAACGTAAACGAACATTTTCCTTTCGAACTGCCTGTTAGTAAAATGCGATTTCATTGGTCAGGGCAATGTACTACACCAAAAACATAGATACATTGGCCAATTAGATAAAGCGTTTAAAAATCCTATCAACATCAACAATACAGTCGAAAAAAATAGTGTTTTTACAAAACACTCGAAAACAATTGAATATTGTCATTATTTGATTAGGATGAAGTTGGAAGTTTTCGAATCTGGTTTGTTATAATCGGACCTGTTTTCTATTTAATTTATTTTCATTTACTAAAACTGACATATGTTAATATTATGTATATTCAAGTTGGTAAGTGATCATGTAAGTATTAGCTCTTCCAAAATCACTTCTTAAAAAAAACACTTAAGTATAAATTCATTCCTTGAGGCAAGCGTAGAAGCGTTAAAATTAAACTAGGAACTTAGGCAACCGTTTATTGTTGAAACAAAAACGTCTAAAATTCTTGTTAAAGTAAATCGTAATGAATAGACATGTGTTCTTGTTATGTTATGTTTCGAAATTGCACGTGAATAACGTTTAACAAACATGCAGCTGACATTTAAAAACGAACTTTGACATTCTGCTTTTCCGCTTTTAAATTTGAAATCTACTTTATGCACTTGCACCGTGATGAAGATAATGGAGCAAGTGCATGAAGTTGATTTCAAATTCAAGGTCGACGATATTTGAACTAAATGTACTTGGACTGATTTATCGTATGAGAGATATCACTACTTTATTTTGTTACAAAAGAAACACTAACATATTAGAAGTTTATCTAAATGCTAAAGTGTTACTCATGTTATAATATATTACTGTCTTTTTACGTCTAGCTATATTTATTATTGTCATATTGTTAGCAGTATTGTGCTCTGTCAAAGACCAGCTTTGTGCACATGATGACGTTCGTCAAACACATCCAACATTGCAGACAGTTTATTGAATAATACTAACGACACTTGTAAATGTGTGGTAAAGCTACTACTTTGTTTGATTAGAACACTCGATCATAACAACCAAATACATGTACTGTACATCTCTATGAATGCAACCCTTTTATTTAACATTAACCCCGGATATATCCTTAAGTTGTTTCATACGTAACTTGAATAGGACTAACTCGTGAAAACAAACTTCTAACAATCGGATAAAATTATGACGTCTTTTTAAACTCAAATAACTATAATGCGATTGTTAAATTACCACAAGGCTTTGTACTGTAATCAGGTCAAAGATCCTTACGTGTAATAAGGCTTAAAATAATATAACCTCTGAATGCAATTAGATGAACTCTCCTTTACTTGGGTCGGACATATGAATTTACATCCCTGCTCCAGGATAAATATTGCATCAGGTGATCTAACTTTATATAACACGAATACATGTATAACCAATTAACACAATGTCAACTCGACCGGGTCANGAATTTGTCTAAATCACCCTATTGATGTTAAATAATTTCAGAAATTATGATTTCTAGAAATATGTCATTGTGCTTTATGCGACTAGTGGGTAAAAATCAACACATATAACAGCACACATACATAAGAAACGCTTACGTACCAATTTATGACATTATTTGACAAATTAGGGCTGTCATCAATAAACTAGTTTCTTCATGATGCATAAAGAATGATTTGATCTACGATAATCTCAATTGGCATGATGGTAATTATGCAGAAAAGAACGACACCCATTTATTTTATGATCAGCAGGTCAAAGGTCACGGTCACAGGGGCCTGTAACAGGAAATTAGTTCCATAACATATACTGCGAATGCTTTTACCAACGATCATGCAAATCGGTGTAGTGGATATTTTTGGTGGAAAGTTACACTTCTTGTTACAGATCAAAGATCAATATCACAGGGAAATGTATTATGATATCAGTTTGCGCACAATATCTGAATTAGTATACTGTTTAGTCTTTACGAAGGAGGACCGTTAGTGATTTGGATATAATGATCTAAGGTCAAGGTGATGAATTTGCTTGAAGTTGCTTGACATTCATGTTTTACAAACATCCTCTTGTTAAAGTAATGTTTCCTTTTCTTATTTAATGCTTGTTGATGCTATGAATTCGTATTATATTTTGCTTCAATCTTACATGCATGTCGTGTTACATTGGTGAATATATAATTAACAGAAAATGTCTTCCGATGGTCCCTCTTTTCGCATTTTAATCAATCACTCATGTCATCTTATTTTTAAAACCAACATACGAATGACTGCTTGATGAAAATGAGCCAAAATACTCCATTAAGATGTCAGTGCAGAACGGTCGGTGTGTTTTTTTTATTGTTTTGTTACGAATAATTCACTCGTGCACATTCTTGCATGTCTAAATGCAACGCTTTAACTGCAACACATGTTTCATTTTGACAGATCGAATTTGTCAAAAAAAGCAGGAGAGAACGTTCAACTGGTATAACGTTTGGATGATATTAACAAAGGTTAAGTCAATATGCTAACATACAAATTTCCTAAAGGAAATAATAACATAAGGTTTACGTTTGGTAAAAATAAATAGATAACATTTTCTCTGTTAAATCTCATGCTTTATGTCGACAAAATTGTATGTTTCATTGTATCTATAGGAATTTATTTAAAAAAATATCATGAAAAACGACATATATACTAACTAGCAAGAGACTTTTTTTCCTGTTGTTGTAGTTTTTTTTGTGATTTTTGTTTAAAGAAGTACACTTATTTTGTGACTTCGGTCTCTGTGCTTCAAATACGAAGATCGCCAAGTCGATTCGCAGCCCGGTCACACAACTTGTTTTGGTATTTGTCATGCCCATGACCATCCCTTCTTTGGATTCCAGTAGGCAGTTTGCAGTTGCTGGAATAATTATGTGTACATAGTGTTGGTGGAGCAGTTTAGGTCCGTTTAAAAACTGCTTTCATATTGCTGAAATACAGATGAATACGGCTGTAAAAGCAGCAGTTCTGAAATGCTGAATCATGAAATAATTGGGTTATTCAAATATGATTACGATTATGTCAAAAAAAGAAACTCAAGGCAATATTCGTAGCAACCCAGCAGTTCGTTTAAGTTTTCGTAGCAATGGAATGAGCAGTATTGGTATGTGTGCCGTTGCTTTCTCGCGTTCATTTGTACTGTTGATATCAAGCAAAATACGGTCACCAGAAAATAGTCTGCTCCGATTATTGACATCGTCTGCACAGCTCGCCACGTGTAGATATCGGTGCCATCAATCCATCTCTTCAGAGAATTGTGAATTGGTTTAGACCTTACACATGCACTTTTCGTGCTGCAATGTCTGCAAATTTAATAGCATTCTCTTAAATTTCAGTTGGATTTTGATTGTGATGTTTATTTATATTTACATTTTCTGTGAGAATAAATCTTGGCCAAAATGATATACTTTGCGTTTACCATTCCAAGGCAGCTATCCAATTTTATTTATGTTTTAGTATGCTTTTATCATGTGTTTAATTGTTTAACAATTGTCACATTCCTTAAATTAAGGACATCGTAGTGATGTAAGAATTCTCTCCTGATCAATTGGAGTTTCATAAGTTCATAGTTGACACATGTTCATAATAAAAGCTTATCTCGTATTTTCGATTAAATTCGAATCATGTGCGAACATGTACACGTGTCAATCAAAATGGATACATTTGCATTTGCTTGTTGTTTTTTTTACTTTGACCATAAAGTAGAGTGTTCATTTCAATGAAATCCAAAGGTATATAAGTGTATTTACATACATTCAGTTTTATACTTTTGCTTTTTTACTGCTTTTCGTCATTGGAACTACATATTCATTATATGGGATGTCCAAGAATTGCCAATACGACCGTTTGTTCTTTTTTGTTAAAAAAACACAGTTAATGATATGTATATTAACCTTTTTAATAAGTTTGACATGTTGTAGATATTGTATTCAGCAGTAACCAGTTGTTGGACATTTTAAGCAATAAAGACAGTTTTAAATAAATAGTTTTATATATTTTGACCTACTAATGATCAGAAATGATTATTTATCATATAATATTAACATGTGTCTATACGACCGATATTCCAGAACGTAGCACTTTTGTGTTCAATCGGTAACCTTAAAAGGTTTCATTTCCAATTACCATTAGCCATTCATATGGCTATGTCTTACATTTTAAAGTATAAGCCAAAGTATATTGTACAGCATTAAATATCTTTTAAAGAGGTATGGCTAGACAAATCAGCAAATTGAGAGTGTTTCAGAAAATAATTGTCTCGAGACTTTGCCAAGACCTTTTTAAACGTTCTATAATCAAATGAATGTCTGTTGTTGATGATGTTGTTCGTTTTAAAGTTCATTTCATTCCTGTATCGAGATATTGACACTAGGACCTGGATCCTATGTCACTTATATGATCTCAATTATTTCGTAAGGACATTTGTCTTATTTCTAGAGCTCATCTGTTACATACATTCCTCGGTTAAGGTTTACATTATAGCCCACGGCATACGTACCAGTTTGTAGACGGCTATAGAATTAAGCTTAATTACGACCAGCACAATAACATCATGAACTTACTGCAGTAAAATCGACCGTCGCTAGCATGTTTTCACACAGTGCTTTCACAAGTTACTTAGTTACCATGGGTATTATAAAAAGAGTAACAATCATTGTAAAGGTGTGAACTTTTCTTTTGCCCATTGGTATGTTTTATTGAATATCATCTTCATTTGAGATTAGCAGACTTAAGTTGCTATGAGTTTTCTACCACTGAAAGTCCCTGTGCATCGTAAATGTTATTAAATGTAAACAAAAAATTGCTTTAAGTCTAATAAAGAAAAAAATCTGAAAACTATTTCGTGAAGAAGAAATGTAATGTTAAATTAATGTTTTTGCTCGAACGCGTGTTGATTTGTTTCTTCTTAAATATGTGTCGTGTTTGGGTTTTAACTGGTCCATATACCAGGCGGTGTTCGTTATTTCAAGGATAATTTCTTTTGTTTTGTTCCCTGAAAGAACGGGGTTTAATGCATGTGCGTAAAGTGTCGTCGCAGATAAACCTGTGCAGTCCGCATAGGCTAATCAGGGACGCCACTTTCCGCCTAAACTGGATTTTAGCTAAGAAGAGACTTCCTTTAACTTTTTTCACAAACAAGTGCTAAAATGACGTTATTGTACTGCGCGAATCTTTAAAGACGCTGCTTTTATTCGTCAATAATGAAACGCCGTTATTGTTTAGCGCGAACGTTAACGTTGTGATGTTCGATGAAAATGAAACCAAAAGAGAAACGAGATTTTTATATCATCAGAGAAAAGTCCGCGTTGCCCTTATAGTTATAATAATTTTAAGTTATAAACAAATTGCGTTGTCTGTAAATTACGCCGTCGGCGTAAGTGCAAAAAAGGCGAAATGTTTTCCAGACAGTTCATTCACCGATGAAATGAAGACAAATCCTATTTTAAAACTTTACACGCCGTATCCATGAACACTTATAAAAATAGCGTTGATATATCATTTACTGACATTGATTGAATGCAAAATTTGATTGCTATAAAAATAGGACTGATGCATTTTCTATTTGTTATTTAATCATTGTATTTTAACACGTTTAGTGCGAGCGAACACATTAAAAGGATTGTGATGAATTGAATAATCTTAATTTTATACAATAAGTCTAGCGTTTAAACACATGCACTTGCACCGTGATGAAGATAATGGAGCAAGTGCATAAAGTTGATTTCAAATTCAGGGTCAACGATATTTGAACTAAATGTACTTGGACTGATTTATCGTATGAGAGATATCACTATTTTATTTTGTTACAATATTATTCACGATAGTTTTAATTAAAAGTGTTTAAATAACAATGTTGGATAGAATATGCCTGAAGTACTTTCGATATTTGTCAAAACGAATAATACACATTCAAAAATAATTTAAGGACACGCAAATTTAAACCCTGGGTGTTATATAATCCTATCAACCCTCTTTAATTATCAATACCCATTTTCCTGAGCACTTTTCGAGTTATTTCGTTTTTTTCGGACAGACAGACAAATGGACGAAATATGAAATATTGACACATCGACAACTGGCAAACCTATACCCAAACGTTTATACCCAGTTTCATAATAGTACAATATTACGCTTAGTTCGACTTCGTTACCGTGACCTGACTTTAGACCACTGGTAAAAACCCAACAGGTTATGCATAATCCTCACATTGATCGCAACAGTAAACCAAGTTTCATCTACATACTATGAGTGCTTGCTGAGAAATTGCTGGATCCAGTTTTGAGGACCAAGAGACAGACTAACGCGATGAACTGATGATAAACCTATTGCAATCTCCGGTAGGTGGCTTAACAAGACCAGATGCAAAAATAGGTGCTAACTTTTATGGGAAAAACGTTAAAAAAAAGAGATACACAAATATTAATATGTGTAATTTAATATGCGACGGATTCATTTTACAATGTCCATTCTCAACCGTGATTTGAACAACAATAAATTGTATTCGCTCTTGTGCATGAAGTGTGATAGGCAAATGTAATACCTGTGTCAGTTTATTTGTGAATTTGGTCTTAATAAAAGTCTATATGCCTCGTGAGAATTACCCATTTCAAAGTCAGTAACAATTCGTGGAAACACGATTATTTATGCGTAAATACTATGCGTGGGCCGTTTGATCTAACATTATATCGATAACCATTTCTTGGAACGCTTGCACAACTATTGCTAACATTATCATAATCAAAACTGTAACATTTTGTGTCGAGTTTATTTGTGCAATAATTGTTTTGACCTTAAAGATATTAGGTAAACAGAGAACTGAACCATTCAAACGTCAGCAGCATTTCTTGGAAATACCTCCAATGCTCTCGTGTTATAGATAGCTATACCGTTGTCCATAATAAATAACGTCTTACATTATTGATTCAGTTTAGATGCTGTCCATACTCTTCGCGCATGCTTCACAGTATTCGGAAGCTATTGCTCGATTCGCTTGTTATAGTGAAGCAGCCAACGGTCGTTGCTCTGTATAAATGGACATGTCACCATTAAGGATACATTGGTCGCAAAAGTACTTGCAAAATAGAATATATTCAGCAACTTTTAAAAACGCATACTGCTCATTTACATATATAGAGAGGGGTCTGTTATATATGACAAGTTAACGAAACAGTAAAATCGTTGCTCGTTGTGAGTGTGTTTGTAATCATGTGAGTTTGGTTAGTGGTCACCATACCTGACAGGTGGGGTTTCCTCCGGGTACTCCGTCTCACGCCACACACACACCACAAGACCACATCAAAATTTAAAATCTTCTAGTTAACATTGAAAAGCTGACAATTGCAGATATAATTCAAAATTCATCCCAACTTTCGTGAGACAGGTAAGTTTATTGGGTAGGAGTGCTGGGACATAATCCGCGTCCGCACATAATGCAGCCTCAAGCGCGCAAGGACCTAATAAACTTCCAAAATACACACACATACACACACACACACACACAATCAGTCATTTGTCCAGTGTACATTTCTGTGCATTTTTTCAAGACAACGACTTCGTTCACTTTCCGAAGTCATGCTGTGTGATTAAATATCAACTTTATACAAAATACTCTTTGCAGAATGGATGGGCTCAAAATACCCAGTACAGGGCTTCCCCCAGGCCCATAACGCAATAATAAAATTTAACACAATGGGTTCTTTAATACTTTCATTCCATATCATTCTTCGGCAAATGGTCGACACGACAGGCAGTGGATATGCGGCTTTACTTAGATTTTTTTCCAGATCTGCTCGTGATTGCTATGTAAGGAGAGAAAGCGGATAAGTTCCAGTATTATGTTGCCGCTTCACAGTTGTCCAAACTCAAAAAATGTCATACGAATGTTTGAACTCGTTGACATTTGAACTGTATCAGTAGTTATGCGAAGATTATTAGTCTAATTGGATTGATGTACTTAATTGTTAACTACAAGACCATTTAATAATAAGAACCGTGTTTCCATGGTTGTTTTTATATTTTGTTGTTCTAACAAGTAAAATATTAAGAGAACACACCACATACCGCAAATTGCAACGATAATCATCCTAAAACGTAAACTAATCTAACAACATGGGAGGGGATACCCATCCCTTACCCCCACCGTCTAGACCCGTAATCTCTCCATCATCACCTGTGGGGAAACGTTGCTGATTATCTATTCAAGTTATGACCTGCGTGTGATGTGCTATCCGGGATGCTCTTACGCTCTGGCAGTGCTCTGGGGGGATTTGTTCCGGCCCTGCTGCAGAGTTATGACTTCATAAATCTAATACAACTGCTATGTAATTTCCAAAAGCCTTTGAGAACGTAGGGGATCTAAAGTGGTAAGCATGCAACCGAAGGGATATTTCTGTTAAGTCAACAACCTTGCACAACTTTTAAAATAGCATACTTACATTAAGGTCATGAACGGACGATTACATCAGATTTACATAAATTGAACATACTTTGCAACATATGTCTGTTCATTCGTCAGGCTGTTGTCTTAAGCCAAGCTTATTTGATAGTGCAAAATCAGCAACGCGTATCGCGGAAAACTTGTTTATTTAGTACGGGCAATCAACCACCCATACGATGTTCGGTGAAGTTTTCATTCGATTTTTCTAATCGATTAGTGTTGTAATTTATGATGAAACGTGTACACCGTGACGCCATTGCATTATTTTCAGTATAACCTTGGTTCAAAACATGATAGATATGAAGATAATAGAGCGCCGTAAATCTGTCTATTTTTCATTCAAAACATTCAAACGGATACGTTTTCGTGAACTGATTACACTCAACGTTTGTTATTATGCCCCTTTTTTAAAAAGGGGGTATATTGTTTTTGGTCTGTCTGTCTGTCTGTCTGTCTGTCTGTCTGTCTGTCTGTCTGTCTGTTCCAAAGCTTTAACCTAGGTTTAAGTTTGGTCATAACTTTTGCAATATTGATCACAGCAACTTGATATTTGACATGCATGTGTATCTCATGGAGCTGCACATTTTGAGCGGCACAGTAGGGGGCAGTAGGGGGCATTGTTTTTCTGACAAACACATCTCTTGTTTTTCGAACTGTTGTGAAATGTTATAAAAAGTTTGTCACATAATTCACATTTTCCCCCTCCATCCCATCTTGAAATAATCTGCTTAATTAGTTTGTTTTGACATTGTGTCGATAAGCTTATTTCTTTAAATCAAATATTGACGAACAAAGTACTCTATACCTTTTTAGTTAGAAAGACCTTTTCTGCTGTATGGCTTTCCTTTCCGTTGTTCAGTAATACAGAACAACAACAATCAAAATGGATGACGTGGAAGCTTAGAAAAGAATGCTTTCGCGTACAAACCTATGTCCAAAAGGGCAAGATCACAATTATAGATCTTTTGTTAAATATTGCTGGCGTGTAGCATTATAAATAATATCAGGAACTTTTTAATTATTTTCAACAAATCCTCACCGTATGGAGACACCTAGTCTCAGGCAACATCTTTACCCAGCGTCATATGTCAAGGGTTCGTTTTAGAGGTCAAAGTTGAAATGTTGCCATAGTGCAGATCGTTGCTACCAAAGGTTCAGTATTTATTAAGCATGTTTGAATTAAGATGACACACATTCTTGCTATTGTGATTTGCGAAACACATGTTTCCTTAGATTTTAAGTAAAGTTCAAAGGTCAAATATGTGCATTATACAGTTTGTTCTTGGCTTTATAATACATAAACATAAACCAAACATGTCGGATGACCATACATTTTGGTTGACATACTTATTGTAAGTATCACATCCTAGGTCATGGGCGCGTCCGTGTCTAGGACCAATATTTTATATGATATTTAAAATCATGCAACTACTTTGTTTAACTTAATTGGATTAATTTTATGGATTAATATTGAAACAATGATAGGCTTGATCAATATAATGTATTTGCACCAATATTTTCGAAATAATTTTAATTAGGGTACACCATGGTATGTAAAACATTACACAACATTGCAAGTCATTACTCAAGCTAGTGTGGTAAACCCAACTGCCATACATGTGCAGGCGTCTGCAGTTTGTGTTTTTTGTGCTTCCTTCTCAGTTTACATGCTTCAATAGCAGCCATGTTAGGATTTCTTTGCTGATACATTTATGTAATATTAGTAACAAGCATGTTATTTTTTGCGCAAGTTTGGTGACATACGACGCTTTATGTGCAGTATAAAATTAAATAATGAATTGCCAAAAGGCGGTAAAAAGTATTTAAGTTTTTTAATAACAAGGTATAGGTAAATAGGGATTACGAACGACATTATCATACACTATTGTATTGTGTAAGTAATGTCTACCTTGAAATGGTTTTAATGGTGCTGACGGAGTGTTTGTATGTTGTATGGATATTAATAACTAACCTCTCAATATTTCACATGTGTTTTTCACGATGGTATACGTTGAAGATATAATAAATGGAGAACAAAAACATATTCGTTTAATTTTCTTCCAAATACCTAAGTTTCAAACAGTTGGGCTATTCTTGGTAAATTTATGTATATGAAACCCGCAAAGAAAATATTCATACATTATGATTTTCAAGGTTCAATGTATATGTGCTTACATATGGACAGTTTATAATATACTGCCTCATAACACCCCTACAATATTTGCTGCATTTACTAAGGTATAATCGATGATACAATTATAACTATGCACGTACATTCAGTTGGAATAAAAAATATACGAAGACTGACTCATGATCAAATCAAATGGTGAACGTGAGGCATTAAGTTTGTAAATGTCATGCATATTTAAAATATGATCAACGAGACAGATGTAACTAAGCGATATGATGTGTCTGTTTATGAGTGCTTCATAAAAAGTGCATTTGTTTTGATTAAGCAAGAGTTTTCATGTGAAGGTCACAATGCAATCGATTGTCTGTTTAAAGTTAGGCCATGACAACCGTTTGGCGGCAATTACGTTAAGCTACGTTGACACGCACCGCAAAATGGCACTTTCCAATCGGTATTAATAACTTAATAGGTTGCCTTATATAACTTGAATTTAACTTGAGTTGAACTCATTCGACAATGTAGTAGTTTGCCTAGTGGTGTGTGTGCATTTTGAGTTGTTCATAACTAAAGTTGTAATAGTTTGATCATTGTAACTTGAAACGTGTGAATGTCTTTGATGATAAAACGTTGTATATTGAAAACATCTAGACTAAATATATTTTTTTTTTTGTCTATTTAATGTACTGATTGTAGCGACGCATATTTTGTAACCTAAAATGTAAAGTTTGGAACGCCATTCACCTATTTATACCCCAAATGCCAGTCCTTTACCCTGATAATTATAACGCAGTTAAATATATATAACACAGTTTAAACATGGCGGAAAAAAATCATTAGGAAATTATTTCATTTAAGTGTCATTTCCTTTTGTCTAGGTGTCCATTTTGTTTTCGAAAATGTGCTGCCATCCCTAATAAACACCTGACCAAAGCAGCAAACCTGATGTACAAAAAACTAACCTACTGTTTTATATAAAGGATCTATATATTTGTGCTAAAAGACCATTATGGACAATTAAACAATTATGTTAATATTGCTTTCGTAATGCGTAATTTGCTCGTCAATTAATGACAACTTGTTTTGCATAAAATACGGCCATAGTCGTTAATGGTTGAACAGATTTTTTTCTCAATCACTATATTGATGTTAAATCAATTTAGAAAGATTAAGAAGATTTCAGATTTTCTAGAAGTTTGCCAGTGTGCACAATGCGATCTAGCGGGTTAAAATAATTATCAGCCCATATAACAACAAACATAACGTTAATTCGCGGGATAGACGTTGAGAAACATAGAAATACTTAGCTATGTGAACAAGTGTGTTTGGCCTGGGGCGTAGCCCCAAGGCCTTAGCAATGATGTATACCAATTTTGTGAGCCTATCCGAATTGGCTGGCTGCCAAAAACCAAATTCCCAAAACTCCGATGACTGACATGAGTTATTATGACCTTTTATATGCATGGCATACACTCAACTTTTATTTCGTTTTAAAGCTTACTGTGTGCAAAATAATGATAATTTAGAGTTTTCCAGTATATTGTGACATATATGTGTCCATGCATGTACATAGTTATAAATGCAAATGTCAATGTGACACAGGCCTAATCAAGTGGTTAACTTCCAAATCATTGATGGCATGTAGAGAATAGAAATCAATATATTGCCGAGTTGTATGGATAATATAAGCGTTTTCAAGTCATGGGGGATGATAGTCCAGAAACACTTACATTTTAGAAGTTCATCTTAATGCTAAAGTGTTACTCAAGTTAAAATTTATTACTGTCTGTTTACGTCTAGCTATATTTATTATTGTCATATTGTTAACAGTGTTGTGCTCTGTCAAAGACCAGCTTTGTGCACATGATGACGTTCGGCAAACACATCCAACATTGCAGACAGTTTATTGAATAATACTAACGACACTTGTAAATGTTTGGCAAAATTACTACTTTGTTTGATTAGAACACTCGATCATAACAACCAAATACATGTACCGTACATCTCTATGAATGCAAAATTTCATTTAACATTAACCCCGGATATATCCTTAAGTTGTTTCATACGTAAGTTTAATAGGACTAACTCGTGAAAACAAACTTCTAACAATCGGATGAAATTATGACGTCTTTCTAAACTCAAATAACTATAATACGATTGTTAAATTACCACAAGGCTTTGTACTGTAATCAGGTCAAGGATCCTTACGTGTAATAAGGCTTAAAATAATATAACCTCTGAATGCAATTAGATGAACTCTCCTTTACTTGGATCGGACATATGAATTTACATCCCTGCTCGAGGATATATATTGCATCAGGTGATCTATTTTTTATTACACGAATACATGTATAACCAATTAACACAATGTCAACTCGACATCGGCTGACTAGACCGGGTCAACGTTACCGCGGTTTCTCTGTATAAAAGTGTATCGAATACGTAGTTTAGACAAGTGCATGCTTTAAAGAAAGGTTCACTTTACCACTTAACATACCAAACATCAACCTCCGCGCAGTGATTTGACGGGAACCAGCATAGCTGGATCAAATCCCNAACAGAATAAACTATTGCTACAGTGTCGAAGAGAATGACTTTGTGAAGAGATACAAATAAACATTTTGTCAATTTGTTTTGATAAAAGATGTCTGACTTGCAATTGAGAACTAAATAGTTATTTTAAAAGTAGAAACCAATATGTAAATAATTGTGTAAATACCACACTTGTGTTGAATAAATAGTTAAAATAGGAAAATAATTTCCGACACTGATTTTTTTTGTTCATTTTTGTGCGGGTAGTAATTCACATGAACTATAAATTCATATATTTACTTTGTGTATATAACCTGTTTTTGTATACGTTTTTCAAAACAAAATATCTTGATCTACAATAACCCGAAAGGAGTGATGTATTTTGTCCTATGTTTTTAATTGAAGTTTATTATTCAACTTTGTCTCCTTTATGGTTAAATATGAATGTACATACACATTTCCCAGACTCAGATATTGTTTAAAAAATGTGTCGCGTTTGCGACTGACCTCTTTTCTGCATTTTTGCATATAGGCCATTAACGTTTTGCTTTTTGAAATACTCTGCGTATACACACATTTTAAGTAGCTGTGGATTACCTAGAACAAAATGTAGATTTAAAACATATAATTATATGTGAGAAGTGAATGCATGCACAAAGCTAAATATTAAGCATGTTTATACACTTTGCGATATGATGCTTTAATGTCTGTTATTTTAAGTGAATAATCAGTATGTGAACCATGTTTTCTGCCATATGGAATGCAATTAAGTGTTATAACATGTATACAAAATTAATCAAGTTCATTTTGATGCGGTGTGTTCACAATTGATGCACACTGGTATAATTTCCCTGTTACATATTATTCCGAAGTTGGTAGCAACAAGGGTCTAACAATTTGTTCGCATGTGCATTCCCCAGTAAGTATATAAGACATCATTTTATTGATTTTATCTAATAACATACTACGTGTGTGATAAGCGTTTGCTTTGGTACATAGTATGTTATTATTGTAATTATATAGTGCTTATGCTGTCAAAAGTCGGCGATGATTATAAGTGTATAACATCATTTATTATAATTGCTAAATTGTTTTCAACAAATATTTTATGCTGACAAATTAGCATGAATTTTTAGTCCTTAAAATTAACATTTTATATTATATTGTTTGCATAAATTATGTACATAAGGTGGTTGACATAAAGGTTATTTAAACAAAAAATGTGCATTCAAATCTTTTTAAAGCATTGTTTGGTTTGCAAGAAAAAAAACAAAGCGATTGTCAGTGACTATATTCCTTAATTGTTTTATTTTTTTTATATCGACAGGTAGAATTAAATATGAGGTCATTATTACGGTTAACCAGTTTTTGGCATTCTCTACTCAAACAAGTGCATACATACTGTATTTTTTGAAAACAGCACACGTGTTATGGTATCATAGTTGTACAATTTTAATGCATATATTATAACAATAAATATTGATCATTATTCAGATAAACTGCCCTTAAGTCACTGGCGCATCAAAATGCTTGTTTTCAATTGCTATCACGTCGTTTTGCTAGTGCACTAAAATATTAAGTCTCTCAGGCCCCGCCGCATTCGTTTGGAAACGTTCATGATTGTTAAATATTACAGATTTTTTTTAAAGCGCAATAAATGTATTAAAGACAATTTAAGTGAAGTGGAAGTTGCTCTGCTTGTGATTTTTCTGATGCTTACCTCATTCAGTGAATGAAATACATGAGTTATTTTATAATGCCAGAGTAAGGACAAAATAACTGTATAGTACTCAATCAATTCAACAATTTAAATGCATATGGTCAGTTCTTCTTTTAAGATATAAAACCTCATAGTAGGTGCAAATTGTGAATGATTTTTTTTGATGGAATAAAGGAATTAAAAAACAATAGCCGCCTCCCCTCTCCTTCATTCGGTTTGAAAAACAACCTGACCTGATAAAACTTAACATTATTTTTTTTTAATTTTATGAACGTATTTTAGTCCTTTGTTGATTAATTGCACCATGATTGTTATTGTCTAATGCAGAAACTGCATGCTTGTGGTGAGCTTAAATAGCTAATAAATTCATTAATTAATTGTTTGATTTTTGTTATGTAACTTATTCTTATTTTGATGTGAAAAATATGTGTGTCAATCAAAAAAGCCATGTTTTTAAACCATATACGGTTATATTATATGGATATGTAATAAAAATCTTTTTCATATATTTTGTTAATTTTAACACAACTACCCATGGTGGTAAACGCAAATTCCCCGTTTGCAGTTATTGAAGCTCCACATTGATTGCGCGCTTAAATTCCTCTCTTGGTAAACACAATTCCCCTGTTGGCACACATTGAAGTTCCACAGATGGTACGCACATAGTGCCCTGTTGCTATACACCGTTCCTCAGTCGGCACACATTGAAGTTCCACAGTTTGTACGCACTTAGTTCCTCTGTTGGTATACACAATTCCCCTGTTGGTACACATTGAAGTTCCACAGTTGGTACGCACTTAGTACCCCTGTTGGTATACACCGTTCCCCAGTTGGCACACATTGCAGTTCCACAGTTGGTACGCACAGAATTCCCCGGTTTGCATGTAAAATTTTCGTTGATTTATTTCCCTATGTATCATAATGTTAATGTCAAATTCGTGTTTGGGGTTCGAAACTTGACTGTTCTTTATCGCTTTTAGCTTCCTAAAGTATCTGGAAATGATGGACCCCGGTTGGTAGGTTTAGAACACATTTCCCCGGTTGGAAGCTTTTACAAGTATGTGTGTGTGTGTGTGTGTGTGTGTGTGTACTGCTTTTGTACTGTTTCACACTGTTTCGCAATTATAAATGGTTCATGTGCTCGCATGCTGGTGCATCGGAAGTTTCAACAAGTATCTTTTGGGCCTTGATGTCCTTGGTGCGTATGAACCAATCTGTACATCTCATAAGTTTAGTGCTCAAAATAAAAAGTAGCCATTTCGCTGAATGCAGTGTGAATCAATCATTCTCAACTGATACATGTACCTACGCCCGAACCAAGAATCCATGGATTCAAAAGCAATGGTCTTAACCACTCGACCATTCTTCCTGTAACCTAATATCATGCCAAACGAAAACAAAAGAAATACTGTAAATTGTTCAATCATTTGAGTGTATAATGCTTGAATGATAATACATAAACGAAAATGTATTTCCATCATGGATCTACGTCATTAGTGTTATTTCCCTCCCTGCTGTTCAGTTTTTTTGTTTTTTATGTTTTTTTTTATCAGTTACACAATAGTGAAAGTTTGTCATTACGACAATCCGTGTACAAGTCTCTTTAAAACAAATTAAACAATATAGTCAAACACCATAATAGTTATTATGCATTATTTTAACATAATTGTACGCATCTATGCCCACCTATTTTCTTAATTGATTTCGTAGATTTAGAGTGAACGTCTTTAACACACAACTGATCCCAATACTTGCAACTAAATCTATACATTTTTACAAATATTATACAATAGAACAATCCTCACTAAAATCAAAACTTAAATCATTACTAAAATAAATAGACCCTTTTCCCATAACAAATTGCCACCAAATATACGTATACGCATTTTAAACACGACACCTATTGCCATTATACTCGTCAAGATCGATCACAGAACATCAATTTTTAACTATCGCAGAGCATTTGTTTGATTTATTACAACATGTTATATACATGACATACACTCAAAGTTTATTTCGTGTTATACGACAAATTTAAACAATGTCAACTCGACCTCGTCCGTCTAGACCAGGTCAACGTAACCGCGATATTCTCCATTTAAAAGTGTACCAACTACGTAGTAATCATTTATAAGTCGCCCGCTTGAACAAAAATAACAACAAACAAATATGGGGCACGGACAAATGAAAAATCACTAATCGTATAATAGTATTTGATTTTAAAAGGATGTACACTTATCTTGGGGGAGTAATTAAAACCGGAAAAGATTTTCAGTTAAACATAGGAGTACATAATCATAACAAAAGTATTTCTGTTCGAATGTACAAGACGTCCACCTTTTATTTATATGTTATATTGTATGACCATTTGCTTTACAAATAATAAATCACAGGTTCGTCATACAGCATCCAGTTCATCGTTAAATTAGTTCACAACAGTGCAGTCAGTTCACTGACGCCACAATGACATATAGACTGTTTGCGAATGCATTTCGTCTCATCCATTCACATATAACAAATGTACAGAATGCCAACTCGACCTGTCTATGAATAGCTCGTGTCAACGCGACCTTTTCATGACGCGACGCATCAATCGTGACGCATCGACTATCTCCGGATTCCTCTGAAAAATAGATTTATGCTATAAATCTTCTGCTGATCTGGGTTTATGATCTCTTAACCCAGATATGTTTTATGTAAATTTAAAAACAAAGGTCGAAGTATGTGATAGCCATGTTAATGGTTTTTCGTACACGCGAATAATTAACTATAAAGTGTTCGAGTATTCTGAGTACAACAAGGTTTGAGTTTATTTTATTCGCCACATGCCCTTCTTCTATATGGCATATTTGGTATAAATAAAATGTTATTCAATAAAACAACACTAGTTCGCTACAGTTTGTTGGCATCATAAAGACATAAAGACGGTTTACGTATTATTTCCGTCTGATCCACTCACATATAACAGCTACACAGAATGTCAACTCGACCTGTCTAAAAATAGCTCGTGTCAGAGCGACCTTTTCACTACGCAACGCTTATCGGAAAAATAGATCAGCCATTATTAAAACACGGCTGAGTAATGAAAGGAGCGCTGATATTATATCTTATTGGAAGTTGAATAAATGTCAGTGATGGTTATACAATATTATGACCGTATAAAACAGCTAGGGAGGTATGCATGTATGTGGGCTGTCCCTTAAGTTGTAGACAAAAGCTACAGAATAAGATCTATTGAATGCAATAAAATTATTATATAAAAAATTATAATTAAAAACATTATAGAGTAAATGTCTGGTGGCGTGACACTTTATTCGTACTTTATTCATCATGAAATACGTAATTACAAATAAAATGCAATCTATAACGGAGGTATTATTATACTTAGCTGACAAAGTATAATAGTATTTGTTAGATGTGTATTGGGTTTGGCAGGTGGCATTTGTGTGCATGATACGGGGACAGCGTTATGACTTGGTCAGATGATTTTGAATGTGTTTGTCTTGAAATAGATGTGTGTTCAATGCTTACATTGCCCGTTCTAATGCGATTTACAGTTTTATGTTTTATTTGTTTGTGTTAGTTACGTGTGTGTGTGTGTGTGATGTTGCTTCTGCTTTTGTACTGTTTCACACTGTTTCGCAATTATAAATGTTTCATGTGCTCTCATGCTGGTGCATCGGAAGTTTCAACAAGTATCTTTTTGGGCCTTGTTGTTCTTGGTGCGTATGAACCAATCTGTACATCTCATAAGTTTAGTGCTCAAAATAAAAAAGTAGCCATTTCGCTGAATGTAGTGTAAATCAATCATTCTCAACTGATACATGTACCTTCGCCCGAACCACTGATCCATGGATTCAAAAGAAATGGTCTTAACCACTCGACCATTCTTCCTAAAACCTAATATCATGCCAAACGAAAACACAAAAAAATACTGTAAATTGTTCAATCATTTGAGTGTATAATGCTTTAATGATAATACATAAACGAAAATGTATTTTCATCATGAATCTACGTTATTAGTTTATTTCCCTCCCTGCTGTTCAGTTTTGTGTTTTTTTGTGTGTTTTTTTATCAGTTACAAAATAGTGAAAGTTTGTCATTACGACAATCCGTGTACAAGTCTCTTTAAAACAAATTAAACAATACAGTCAAACACCATAATAGTTATTATGCATTATTTTAACATAAATGTATGCATCTATGCCCACCTATTTTCTTAATTGATTTCGTAGATTTAGAGTGAACGTCTTTAACACACAACTGATCCCAATACTTGCAACTAAATCTATATATTTTTAAAAAATATTATACAATAGAACAATCCTCACTTAAATCAAAAATTATCGCAGAGCATTTATTTGATTTATTACAACATGTTATATACATGACATACACTCAAAGTTTATTTCGTTTTATACGACAAATTTAAACATTGTCAACTCGACCGCGTCCGTCTAGACCAGGTCAACGTAACCGCGATATTCTCCATTTAAAAGTGTACCAACTACGTAGTAATCATTTATAAGTCGCCCGCTTGAACAAAAATAACAACAAACAAATATGGGTAACGGACAAAGGTAAAATCACTAATCGTATAATAGTATTTGATTTTAAAAGGATGAACACTTATCTTGGGGGAGTAATTAAAACCGGAAAAGATTTTCAGTTAAACAGTGGAGTACATAATCATAACAAAAGTATGACTGTTCGAATGTACAAGACGTCCACCTTTTATTTATATGTTATATTGTATGACCATTTGCTTTACAAATAATAAATCACAGGTTCGTCATACAGCATCCAGTTCATCGTTAAATTAGTTCACAACAGTGCAGTCAGTTCACTGACGCCACAATGACATATAGACTGTTGGCGAATGCATTTCGTCTCATCCATTCACATATAACAAATGTACAGAAAGTCAACTTGACCTGTCTATAATTAGCTCGTGTCTAAGCGACCTTTTCATGACGCGACGCATCAATCGTGATACATCGACTATCTCCGGAATCCTCTGAAAAATAGATTTATGATATAAATCGTCTACTGATCCATAGTTGCGTATACAAATACGTATAAAATGCTAACGACGTGATTAAACATGCGTCATTTCAATGTATTTTTTGTTAGATGGCGTGGCTGTATGTAATATCAATGTCGCGCTATTGCACTATTAACTAACATATCATGAAAACTATACTGAATTGAATGAACTTTTTTTCTTAGTGTACATGTAATTCATAGTTTATATTTCAGCTCCAAAGGCCAAAATGACCAAAATATCCATGTGGAATTTGTTTACAATTATGCGCCCAAAACGTAATTATTCAGTTTGTCTATGATATTCTGGAACAGCCCTAATATAGGTAAATGATTTAATGCGATGCATAACTCCCGTATGATATGTGCGGTGTTCGCCTTCTCGGACGAGCATTGGTGCCTGAGTTGTCTGTCATTAGCTTGAGACAATGAAGAAACGATATTCTCAAAATATTACAGAAAAAGAACAACATAAATGCACCCGTAATAAAACATAACCAAAACATCAAACATCATCAAACATGATGTACAAACAACTAACTGGCTAATGTTTAATATAAATGATCTATATTTGTGCTAAAAGATCACAATGGACAATTATACAATTATGTTTTAATTGCGTTTAGGATCGTTTTGCGTAATTTGCACAAAAATACGGCGATATTCGTTAATGGTTGGACACGAATTTGGCTAAATCACCCTATTGATGTTGAATAATGTCAGAAATTATGATTTCTAGAAATATGTCATTGTGCCTAATGCGATCTAGTGGTTAAAAATCAACACATATAACAGCACACATACATAAGAAACGCTTACGTACCAATTTATGACATTTTTAAACACATTAGGGCTGTTATCAATAAACTAGTTTCTTCATGATACATAGAGAATGATTTGATCTACGATAATCTCAATTGGCATGATGGTAATTATGCAGAAAAGAACGACACCCATTTATTTTATGATCAGCAGGTCAAAGGTCACGGTCACAGGGGCCTGTAACAGGAAATTAGTTCCATAACATATACTGCGAATGCTTTTACCAACGATCATGCAAATCGGTGTAGTGGATATTTTTGGTGGAAAGTTACACTTCTTGTTACAGATCAAAGATCAATATCACAGGGAAATGTATTATGATATCAGTTTGCGCACAATATCTGAATTAGTATACTGTTTAGTCTTTACGAAGGAGGACCGTTAGTGATTTGGATATAATGATCTAAGGTCAAGGTGATGAATTTGCTTGAAGTTGCTTGACATTCATGTTTTACAAACATCCTCTTGTTAAAGTAATGTTTCCTTTTCTTATTTAATGCTTGTTGATGCTATGAATTCGTATTATATTTTGCTTCAATCTTACATGCATGTCGTGTTACATTGGTGAATATATAATTAACAGAAAATGTCTTTCGATGGTCCCTCTTTTCGCATTTTAATCAATCACTCATGTCATCTTATTTTTAAAACCAACATACGAATGACTTCTTGATGAAAATGAGCCAAAATACTCCATTAAGATGTCAGTGCAGAACGGTCGGTGTTTTTTTATTGTTCTGTTANTTTTAATCAATCACTCATGTCATCTTATTTTTAAAACCAACATACGAATGACTGCTTGATGAAAATGAGCCAAAATACTCCATTAAGATGTCAGTGCAGAACGGTCGGTGTGTTTTTTTTATTGTTTTGTTACGAATAATTCACTCGTGCACATTCTTGCATGTCTAAATGCAACGCTTTAACTGCAACACATGTTTCATTTTGACAGATCGAATTTGTCAAAAAAAGCAGGAGAGAACGTTCAACTGGTATAACGTTTGGATGATATTAACAAAGGTTAAGTCAATGTGCTAACATACAAATTTCCTAAAGGAAATAATAACATAAGGTTTACGTTTGGTAAAAATAAATAGATAACATTTTCTCTGTTAAATCTCATGTTTTATGTCGACAAAATTGTATGTTTCATTGTATCTATAGGTATTTATTTAAAAAAAATATCATGAAAAAAGACATATATACTTACTAGCTAGATACTTTTTTTCTGTTGTTGTAGTTTTTTTGTGATTTTTGTTTAAAGAAATACACTTATTTTGTGACTTCGGTCTCTGTGCTTCAAAAACGAAGATCGCCAAGTCGATTCGCAGCCCGGTCACATAACTTGTTTTGGTATTTTTCATGCCCATGACCATGCCTTCTTTTGATTCCAGCAGACAGTTTGCAGTTGCTGGAATAATTCTGTGTACATAGTGTTGGTGGAGCAGTTTAGGTCCGTTTATAAACTGCTTGCATATTGCTGAAATACAGATGAATACGGCTGTAAAAGNAATAATTATGTGTACATAGTGTTGGTGGAGCAGTTTAGGTCCGTTTAAAAACTGCTTGCATATTGCTGAAATACAGATGAATACGGCTGTAAAAGCAGCAGTTCTAAAATGCTGAATTATGAAATAATTTGGTTAATCAAATATGATTATGATTAAGTCAACAATAGAAACTCAAGGCAATATTGGTAGCAACCCAGCAGTTCGTTTAAGTTTTCGTAGCAATGGAATGAGCAGTATTGGTATGTGTGTCGTTGCTTTCTCGCGTTCATTTGTACTGTTGATATCAAGCAAATATGGTCACCAGAAAATAGTCTGCTCCGATTATTGACATCGTCTGCACAGCTCGCCAAGTGTAGATATCGGTGCCATCAATCCATCTCTTCAGAGAGTTGTGAATTGGTTTAGACCTTACACATGCACTTTTCGTGCTGCAATGTCTGCACATTTAATAGCATTCTCTTACATTTCAGTTGGATTTTAATTGTGATGTTTATTTATATTTACATTTTCTGTGAGAATAAATCTTGGAACAAATGATATACTTTGCGTTTACCGTTCCAAGGCAGATATCCAATTTTATTTATGTTTTAGTATGCTTTTATCATGTGTTTAATTGTTTAACAATTGTCACATTCCTTAAATTAAGGACATCGTTGTGATGTAAGAATTCTCTCCTGATCAATTGCAGTTTCATAAGTTCATAGTTGACACATGCTCATGTTCATAATAAAAGCTTATCTGGTATTTTCGAATCATGTGCGAACATGTACACGTGTCAATCAAAATGGATACATTTGCATTTGCTTGTATTTTTTTTTTTTTTTTNTAAGTTCATAGTTGACACATGTTCATAATAAAAGCTTATCTCGTATTTTCGATTAAATTCGAATCATGTGCGAACATGTACACTTGTCAATCAAAATGGATACATTTGCATTTGCTTGTAGTTTTTTTTTTACTTCGACCATAAAGTAGAGTGTTCATTTCAATGAAATCCAAAGATATATAAGTGAATTTACATACATTCAGTTTCACACTTTTGCTTTTTTACTGCTTTGCGTCATTGGATCTACATATTCATTATATGGAATGTCAAAGAATTTCCAATACGACCGTTTGTTCTTTTTTGTTAAAAAAACACAGTTAATGATANCTTTGCGTCATTGGAACTACATATTCATTATATGGAATGTCCAAGATTGCCAATACGACCGTTAGTTCTTTTTTGTTAAAAAAAAACACAGTTAATGATATGTATATTAATCTTTTTAATAAGTTTGACATGTTGTAGATATTGTATTAAGCAGTAACCAGTTTTTGGACATTTTAAGCAATAAAGACAGTTTTAAATAAATAGTTTTATATATTTTGACCTACTAACATGTGTCTATACGACCGATATTCCAGAACGAAGCACTTTTGTGTTCAATCGGTAACCTTAAAAGGTTTCATTTCTAATTAACATTAGCCATTCATATGGCTATTTCTTACATTTTAAAGTATAAGCCAAAGTATATTGTGCAGCATTTAATATCTTTTAAAGAGGTATGGCTAGACAAATCAGCAAATTGAGAGTGTTTTAGAAAATAATTGTCTCGAGACTTTGCCAAGACCTTTTTAAACGTTCTAGAACCAAATGAGTGTCTGTTGTTGTTGGTGTTGTTAGTTTTAAAGTGCATTTCATTCCTGTATCGAGATATTGACACTAGACCCTGGATCCTATGTCACTTTAATGATCTCAATTATTTCGAAAGGACATTTGTCTTATTTCTAGAGCTCATCTGTTACATACATTCCTCGGTCAAGGTTTACATTATAGCCCACGGCATACGTACCAGTTTGTAGACGACTATAGAATTAAGCTTAATTACGACCAGCACAATAACATCATGAACCTACGGCAGTAAAATCGACCGTCGCTAGCATGTTTTCACACAGTGCTTTCACAAGTTACTTAGTTACCATGGGTATTATAAAAAGAGTTACAATCATTGTAAAGGTATGAACTTTTCTTTTGCCCATTGGTATGTTTGATTGAATATCATCTTCATTTGAGATAATCAGACTTAAGTTGCTATGAGTTTTCTACCACTGAAAGTCCCTGTGCATCGTAAATGTTATAAAATTTAAACAAAAAATTGCTTTAAGTCTAATAAAGAAAAATATGAAAACTATTTCGTGAAGAAGAAATGTAATGTTAAATTAATGTTTTTGCTCGAAAGCGTGTTGATTTGTTTCTTCTTTAATATGTGTCGTGTTTGGGTTTTAACTGGTCCATATACCAGGCGTTGTTCGTTATTGCAAGGATAATTTCTTTTGTTATAAATGGGCCTCGCTCTGAAAGAAGGGGGTTTAATGCATGTGCGTAAAGTGTCGTCGCAGATTAACCTGTGCAGTCCGCATAGGCTAATCAGGGACGCCACTTTCCGCCTAAACTGGATTTTAGATGAGAAGAGACTTCCTTCAACTTTTTCACAAACAAGTGCTAAAATGACGTTATTGTACTTCGTGAATCTTTAAAGACGTTGCTTTTATTCGTCAATAATGAAACGCCGTTATTGTTTAGCGCGAACGTTAACGTTGTGTTGTTCGATTAAAATGAAACCAAAAGAGAAACGAGATTTTTATATCATCAGAGAAAAGTCCGCTTCGCCCTTATAGTTATAATAATTTTAAGTTATAAACAAATTGCGTTGTCTGTAAATTACGTCGTCGGCGTTAGTGCAAAAAAGGCGAAATGTTTTCCAGACAGTTCATTCACCGATGAAATGAAGACAAATCCTTTTTTAAAACTTTACACGCCGTATCCATGAACTCTTATAAAAATAGCGTTGATATATCATCATGATTGATTGAAAGCAAAATTTGACTGCTATAAATATAGGACTGATGAATTTTCTATTTGTTCTTTAATCATTGTATTTTAACACGTTTAGTGCGAGCGAACCGCACATTAAAAGGATTGTGATGAATTGAATAATCTTAATTTTATACAATAAGTCTAGCGTTTAAACACAGTTTATTATTCGATGTTCGTCGAGTGGCCTTTTTACAGGGTAATCTTGCTAATTACCGGCCTCCCCCACAGGCAGAGTTATCATATTTCCCCTTCTCCACCGTATTCCAGGACCCGAGACTCATTTGTTAAGTTTGGTACATGTTTGAACCAATCTTCTATAATTCAAAACATATAGTGGCAATATTAAATGTTTTCATAAGTCTCGCACAAAACATACCGTTAATGAACATTTTTGGTTTGAGCTGCATTTAGTAAAACATGATTACATGGATTAGGGCAATGCACTACAGCAAAAGAGCATTTTCATTTGCTAGATAAAGCGTTTCAAAATGCTTTCAACATCAGCACAACAGACGACACAATTAGTTTTCACAAGAAACTCGATAACATTTAATAGTGTCGTTATTTTAATAATATAAGTGGGCAGGTTCCCAATCTGGTGTTTTTTGTGAGTTTTTTTTTCTAGATTATTTACGTTTGCATGGTGACAACAATGAGTTTGCGCTCAAATATACAGGCATCAGGATCTGTTTTCTATTTCATTTATTTTTCATTCGGGTAAACTGACATATGTTAATATTCTGTATTTACATGTTAGTAAGTGATCGTGTATTTGCTTTTCCAAATCACGTCTTTAAAAACACGTATGTATAAATACATTCCTTGAATCAAGCGAAGAAGCGTGTCATTAAAACAAGGAACTTAGGAAACCGTTTTATTGTTGAAACATAAACTGATTATATTCTTGTTAAAGTATGTGTTAATGATTAGACAAGTGTCCATGTTCTGTTTTAAATTCGCAAGTGCATGCGGTTGAATAAATCAAGCAGTCAACATTTAAAAACAGTAATTTGACATTCCGCATTTCCGCTTTAAATTTGAAATCAACTGTATGCACTTGCACCATGATATTTAGGTCATTGATACTTGTACTTAATTTGTTAATGTCATGCACATTTAAAATATGATTAACGAGACAGATATAATTGAGCGTTGTGGTGTGTCTGTTAAAGACTGTTTCATATGTTTTGATTAAGCAAGAGTTTTCATGTGAAGGTCACAATGACATAAATTGCCTGTTTAATGTCAGGTCATAACAACCGTTTTGCGGCCCAATAGGTTATGCTACGTTGACACGCACCGAAAAATGGCACTTTCCAATCGGTATTAATATCATAATATGTTGCCTTATATAACTTTAATTTAACTTTATTTGAATTCAATCGACATTGTAGTATTTTGCCTAGCGGTGTGTGTGCATATGTGAGTCGTTCATAACTAACGTTGTAATAGTTTGATCATTGTTATTTGAAACGTGTGTATGTCTTTGATGATAACACGTTGTATATTTAAACCGCCAGTGGAACGCCTGTACCATGATAATTCTAACGCAGTTTATGGAATCTAACACAGTTTAAACATGGCGGAAAGAGAAACGATAGGACATTGTTTGTTTGAGTGATATTGTATTAATGCAGGTGTTTTTATCAAATTCGAAAATGCGTTACCATCCATAATAAAAAAAAAAATGAACACAGCATTAAACCAGATTGACAAACAACGAACTGATTAATGTTTTATATAAATAATCTATATATTTGTGCTAAAATACCATGATGGGCTATTATACAATTATGTTAATATTGCTTTCGTATTGCGCAGTTTGCTCGTCAAGGAATGCCAGCTTGATTTGTTAAAAATAGGTCGTAGTCGTTCATGGTTGAATACGATTTTTTCTCAGTCACCAAATTGATGTTTTATCAATTGAGAAATTGAGATTTCTAGAAGAATGTCATTGTTTCAAATGCGATCTAGTGGAAATAACTAATTATAAACCAAATTTCAACACGCAAACCGTTAATTCAAAGGATAGATTTAGAGATACATAGAAACACTTACCTATATGAAACAAGTGTTTTTCCTTTTTCCAATGGGATAAATGCTTGTTACAAAATGTACTCAAAGAACCGCTTACATAACCATGTAGGACATTATTCTTTTGCATATGGTTAGGTGTTTTAAGTATGCATTTTAAACCAGACATCTATTGCCATTATACTCTTTAATATATATCACAGAACATTAATTGCAAATGCTCGCAAAACTTTTTTGATGTATAATGACCTTTTATATGCATGGCATACACTCAACGTTTATATCGTTTTAAAGCTTACCGCGTGTAAAATAATGATAATTTAGAGTTGCTTTTCCAGCATGTCGTGACAAATATGTGCCTATGCATATACATAATAATAAATGAAAATGTCAACGTGACACTGGCCTTATCAAGGGGTAAATTACAAATCATTAATGGCATGTAGAAAATAGAAATCAATAGTTTTCCGAGTTGTATGGATAACATAATCCAGATACACTTACATTTTAGAAGTTTATTTTAATGCTAAAGTGTTACTCGAGTTATAATTTTTAACTGTCTTTTTACGTGTAGCAAAAATAAGTGTTGTCATATTTTTAGAAGTATCGTGCTCTGTCAAACACTTGATTTGTGTACATGATGACGTGCGTCAAACACATCAAACATTGCAGACAGTTCATTGAATTATGCTAACGACACTTTTCAATTTGTGACATAGCTATTACTTCGTTGGATCATAAAAACCAAATACATTTACTGTAAATGTCAATGGATACACATTTTATTAAACATACTGCCTAACCATTTATTTTTCGATCATTTTTATTTCAAAGAAATTGTTATCCGCGCGTAAATAATTCAGAACTAATTGATGATACATCACTCCCGGATATATTCATAAGGTGCATGATACGTAACTCGAATAGGACTAACTCGTGACAACATACAACTAACAATCGGATGAAATTATGACATCTTTCTCAGCTCAAAAAAATATTTTTTTCTGTTATCAGCTCAATCTTCGTGACGTGTTATATGGTTAATAAATAACATAACCTCTGAATGCAATCAATTGGACTCTCTTTTACTCGGATCTGACTTATTAATTGACATTCCAGCTCCAGGATAGACATTGCTTCAGGTGATCTAACTTTATATAACTCTAAATAAAACCAATGAACACAATGTCAACTCGACCCCGGCTGTCTAGACCAGGTCAACGTAACCGCGATATTTTCCATATACAAGTGCATTTATACAAAGGTTTATTACACTATGCAACATACCAAAAACTAAACATCAGATGTCAAGCGAAGAGCGGGACTTTATTACGTCACCATCGAATAAAGTTTAAATCTCTGACGCATATCATCTTATGTGAATTCTTCTTATTTAAATGCTTTTCGGTACATTATCTTGGATTCAGTGAAATCATAATATATGAATTGTAATTGGCTGAAGGATTTTATATTCTTTTAAACAATTGACATTGTGTTATTGGCTGTACCAAAATAAAGACAAACACAGTAATCTAAATATTTAATTATTCGATGCTGTGTCTGTAAAGTATTTCTCAAAGAAAGACGTAGCTGATACTCATTTTGTTTCCATTTCATCATGTCTAGCAAGTTACAAATCTGGATCTATCTAACCAGCGATGAGTTCAATGGTACTTACGTTGAAATGTATTCTTATCCATTTCTACTCATTTTGAATTGTGATAACAGGAGGTTAATTTTTATTTTCTCTTTCCTCTTAAATGTTGTGTGAATAATAATGGACCAAGTGTGAGGTTTGGAGCTCCTTGTGTTGACATATATTTGCCGGAACAGAGTCGTGGAAGAAGGACCGTATTTTATTGACAGTTTTTCAAATCCTTTTTGAATTAAACAGGATGTACATTATTGCAACTTAAGTTGTTGTGCACATAATTATTAAGTCAAAGATCTATAAATAAACACATATGTATATTGATCTTTGATTACGTTCAGAAGCTTGATGATTACTGCATAAATGTCTAAACAGCAACTGATGTAATAAATGCCTTCATGACCTTGTGTTTACATGAGGAATTATACGGCGGTATTTATTGAAGTAGTATCGGCAGTATAATACCCGATTTTATGGATTCCGTAAGGCTACATAAACATTCAATTCATAATGAGGTATCAAACGTTAAAGGCTGGTTTGGAGCCAAATAATAACGGTGTGTTTATTACCGCTTAACCCTGATATGTTTTATGTTAATATAAAAACCAAGGTCGAAGAATGTGCTAGCCAGGTTTATGTTTTTTTGTCTCATTCCTTCCTTGCTACGGGAATAATTAAATATAACGTCTAAGCGTATTCTGAGAACAACAAGGTTTGAGTTTATTTGTTCGCCTCACGTCATTCATCTTTATGGCGTATTGGATTTAAATAAAATCTCCATCAATAAAACCACACTAAACTACTTCATTACAGTTTATTGGCACCATAAAGACATAACAAAAATACGAATTCATTTGATCTCATCCACTCACATATAACTGCTGTACAGAATGTCAACTCGACCTGTCTAAAAATATCCCGTGT
This sequence comes from Dreissena rostriformis, assembly GCA_007657795.1. Lineage (NCBI taxonomy): Eukaryota > Metazoa > Mollusca > Bivalvia > Myida > Dreissenidae > Dreissena > Dreissena rostriformis. Next base: position 43,697 of record VMBQ01002121.1, on the reverse strand, counting down.
CAAAGCGACCTTTTCACGACGAAACGCCTATCAAAGAGAAAAAGATCAGCCAATATGAAAACACGGTTGAGTAGCGAAAAGTAAAATATGAAAGTATGTTTGCAGTTAACACAGTAAACACCGTGTTCCTTTATACGTTCACGTTGTTTACATAAATTGTTTATGATTTTCCAGAGTTAATTCTCTGTTTGTCGGAACATATGTCTGTTTATCGTTTATTTCTCGGCTGTGAAAAAGGGGTTTAATTCATGTGTGTAAAATTTCGTCCCAGATTAGACTATGCAGTTTTTGACAATTTGTGTACAAGTCCATTTAAACATATTAAACAATAACATTAAAACACCATTATAGTTCCTAAACATTATATACATATATATGTATTAATATATGCCCACCTATTGTCCTAATTGATTTCGTAGACATAAAGTGAACGTCTTTAACACACAACTGATCACAATACTTGCATCTACACTTATATGTTCTTTACAAATATTATACCGAAGAACAATCCTCACTAAAATAAATAAATAAATCATAACTAACAATTAATCGACCCTTTCCCCATAACAAATAGTTGATTAGACACCTAATGCACGTTTATGTATTTTAAACCAGTCATATATTGCCATTATACTCGTAAAGATCTATCACAGAACATTAATTTTAATGCTCGCAAATTTATTTGATTTATAATAACATTTTGTATGCATGGCATACACTCAACGTTTATTTCTTTTCAAAGCTTAGCGTTGACAGATATGTGCATGTTTTTACATTATTATATCCGCAAACGTCAATTTGACACAGGCTTTATCACGTAGTTGATTTACAAATCATTGATGGCATGTAGAAAATAGAAATCAATATGTTCCCGAGTTGTTTGGGTGATATAAGCGTTTTCAAGTCGCGGGGGATCATAATCCAGAAACACTCACATTTTAGAAGTTGGTTGCACATTATGACGGCCGTCAAACATATTAATAGTGCAGAAATTTCACTGCGTTACATAAACGGCAATTTTCATTGTGTCGCATAGCTGTACGACATGAATTGCATCAGGTTCATTAACATTGTACATAACTCGAATAGCTAAAATATAAACAATGCCAACTCGACCTCGGCTGTCTAGACCAAGTCAACGTAACCGCGCTAATCTCCATATGAATGTGTACCGATTATGTAGTTAGTATTAATACGTTGTCCGCATGTAAAAGAAAAATAACAACATACAAAGAAGAGGCACAGACAAATGAAAATTATCTGATCATGTACTAGTATACGTTTAAAAAATGACAAAACCTCATCTTAAGGGGTTAATTAAACCGGATTGGATTTTTAGTCAAACAGTCGAATATATAATCATTACAAAATATTTATGTTTGAAGGTATGAGACGTCAGTATCTGACGCCTAATAAGTTATTCATATGTTGCCATTTAGACTTTACGTTTTCTGCCAGGTACCCAGTCATTAAATAAGAGTTTTCTTTAAAAAAAGTGTATTGGGGGTTGTTTGTTTTACATATATTTGACATATATTTGCCGGACCGTATTATATTGACAATTATTCAAATCCTATTCGAATAAAACAGGGAAGACTGTATTGCAACTTGAGTGTGTGTGGACAGTATCATTCTTATAAGTTTAGAAGCTTGATAATTACTTATCTTGGGTTTGTGTTGCCATTTTATTAAAAGAGATATTCTAGTTGCGAATGCGTAGATCTTAATTATAGCATTTGAGGTATGTGCTGACATGAGACAATCCTATTTGTGTAAGCATTTAGATCCACAAAACAGGGACGTGTGTTATCTTCTCCTCGATACCCGCTGCACTTGGAGTACGAAGGAAAGGATGAAAAGAGTGCTCTTCTATAGAGCCTTTACAATTCCGTGCAACTTATCTTACTGACAATTAGATTGGGAACATACATTTTAGGATTGTATTTCATTTTGTGTCTGAGCATTCGTATTACATGGAGACTAACCACGTAACAAACAACTTCTTGAAACGGAAAATAACAAAAAGTTGACAGCGCTGGTCTAGAAACAAGAGGACCATGATGGTCCTGGAGTCGCTCACCTATTTCACACGGCACCTGGTAACAAAGGGTCATAACTCCTTCATACCGGTAAATTGTCCAATTAAAATGAAAATTGAGTGGACACAAGTAGGGCACCGATAGGTCATTCTGTAGTAATAATGTGAAAATCCTCTAAGTAGTTTCAGAGGAGTTGTGATAACAAGATTTTCTCCCTATATCTTCTATAAAGTTAAAAGTAACAAAGGGCCATAACTCCTTCAAAAATTGTCCGATCAAAATGACAATCAGGTGGATACATCTAGGGTACCCATAGATCATCCTATTTGTGAAAGGAAATATCGACGATACAGCAATATATCGATTTATGGGTGTTTGGTGCTATGACTCGCTTAAAATAAGTTATAAAAATACATTAACTCTTGGCTATTATGTTTAAAAACCTAAATATAACTGCATTATTCTTAAGTTGTTAGATGTAATGTACATGTACAGGGTAAATTAAATAGTGTTATTAAAATAATGAAATTGTGTCATAATATAGTGGAATCTATATAAAAACAAAGAACAGCCTGCTTTATGTTAAAATTTCAACCTGTGAGGTAATTAGATAAACGATACTCAATATTTCAAAATTGATATTGAAAACGAATCGGCAATTGCATATCGTTGATATATTGTCGAAATCGATTACATCCCTACTAAAAACATANAATAAACATGCAAAGTTCAACGAGCTCCTGCGGCCATGTTTTTTGACGAATCAAATTTCTTTGAACAACTTTTTCAGGGGAGCCTTCAAAGGTCATCCCTGTGAAATTTTTTGAAAATCTGATGAGCGGTTTCTGACAAGAAGATTTTTTAAGGTTTTTACCATATATGGTCATGGCGGCCATCTTGGTTATGTGATCAAATTTTTTTTAACAATTCTTTTGTCCCATGACCTAGGGATGCTCAACATGAAATTTAGTTGAAATTGGCTCAATGGTTTAGTAGAAGAAGATGTTTACAAATTGTTTACAGACGGACGGACGGACGGACGGACGGACGGACGGACGGACGCCGGACGCTGAGTGATCACAATAGCTCACCCCGAGCTATCGCTCAGGTGAGCTAAAAATTAACGAATTGAGCAGGCTGGGCCGAATATACCCTTTGCATTACGGGTATACTTTAACAGCCATGTGAAAAATGTTTATGAAAAATTCCATTTTGTTTTCAGATAAAAGCCGCATGATGAGTAATTCAGAAAGAACAAAGTGGTATGCAGACATAAAAAACGGAAACGGGCAAAACAACAATATAAAAGCAACGTCCGTCAAAAATATTCAAATACAAGTCAACCACCCAGGGAAAATGCAACATCTGCATCACAAAAACGACAAGAAAGGAGAATACGGGTGAGGGCGAATAAAAGACATGAATTTGAACGGAAGCGAGTGTGGCGTTCCCAGAAGCAATTTATAGCGGTCGGTGATTTGTCGGAAACGGAAAGTCAGTCACCGAAAATGGTATTTAACTGAGGAAGAAGAGAGCACTACATAAATGTAAACAGACATTACCAGTAAATCCCCAACTGCAAAACATATCATCAGACAGATGGCTACCCCAACGGACGATGTTACCGCGTCAGTTTTAAAGAACGTGAAGGAAATGTTAACAGAGAATAAGTTAAAACGTTCAAAAGAAAAGAGAGTGGAGACAAATGCAATAATATCCTCAGTTAGTGGTGAGCACTTATCAACAAAAACATCGAAAACAAAACTGGCTCGACGGCTTGGACTTTCGGTAAAAGCATTATCTCGGGGACAACGACTGAGGACGAAACAACTTACATCGCCGAAGTCATGTTGGGAGCACATACAACGCAAAGGACGCTTTGATTGAGTAACGAATGAACAGATATCAACAATGTAGAGCTTCTGGACTTCTCCCGAAGTATCGCGCCCGACAGGAAACAAGAAAGACGTGAAACGTCACAGAATTGGTCCTGAAATGACACAACCAGAGGCTTACGTTTCTTTCAAAACACAACATCCAAACATGAGCATATCCCAAAGAACATTTGAAAAATATATACCGTTTTTTTGTAAAGCCTGTTAGAGTTAGAGATGAATGTACATGCTGTTGTAGATACCACGTTGAATTCGGTTACGCGTTTAGGCGTTGTATGCAATTACGCACTGCCATACGAAAGAAATATACCTTGAACGACGACGAAGTTCCGGTCTTTGAGCACTCGTCTGACCTGATAAAAAGAATAAAGAGAATTGTCCGAAAGCGCCACAGAAGTTGATTGGGAGCGATATGAATATATAAATTTTACATACAATGGGACTCAAATGAACCGAAATATTGTGCTTGTTAAGAAAACAACAACGATTGGTGAACTCTATCAGCATTTAATTTCGTTGTTGAGAACGTTCCCAAGCCATATCGTCAGGGCTGATTGGCAACATACACAAGCTTAATGAAATCATTACCAGTTGGCGACGTTATGATTGTTCACGACTTTTCTGAAAATTACCAATGTACAGAGAAAAACGAAATACAAAGCAGTTATTTTCAGAAAACAGAGGTGTCGATTTATTTTCTATAATTTATAGGCATTCAGTTCTGGAATATGACGGAGTTGAAAGTGTACCCCATGATCCACAATTAATACGGGAACAGTTCTTTGTAATTACTCCAGACGAAAAACACGATCACCATTTCACGTTTCAGACGCTCTTAAATGAATACCTTAAGATTATTTCTTATCCATTAGAAACTATCAATGAATACACCGACGGATGTGCTGCTTAATATAAAAGTCGACATTGCATTGGATCCTAAACGCAGGCTGCTACAAAATTCCACTGCATTATAGTCAGAAACTATTATGAAACCTCAAATGCCAAGGATCCACAAGATGCAGCCGGTGGTTATTTAAAACAACAAGCAGATTTGGCAGTTTTAAGAGGAAAGACACTTATCCAATTGGCAAAAGATGTTTTTGAGATCGTATCACAGGAGCTATCAACCCCAAAAGAAACAGAGTATGCAAGGCCCGCATTTTCCGATATGTACATGAAAATCCTCGAAATGAAGCTGGTTATTTCAAACAAATCACTTCAACTAGAAAGATCCATCAAGTTCGGACCACCTCTTCAAATACGATTACCAGTCGCTTGTTATCATGTTACTCTTGCGATGCATGCTCTCAAGGTGATTTCAAGAACTGTGAGCATCGGACTTACACTGGGATGCCTGAAATTACTAGAGTTGTAAGTGCATCAAGTGGTGGAAAAAAGGTATTATTAAAACTGACATATCGGTTTTATCAAGTATTACAAACTTAGTAGAAATAGGCCAAGTTATTGCAGTTCGTGCTGAAAATGACGAGTTCTTTTTGCTAGAAGCAAAGTCCGCACCCTTCGTTCTAACGCTGGATGAAACTGATGACTATCAAACAACGTATATGGCAGGCACAAGTGTTACTGAGGAATTTATTCTGAGCGTATGAAGAAATCAATCTTTGAGTACAGGCTTTTACCAAAACATATAGCATTCGTACCTGCATTGTCAATTTTGCGAATTTGTAGTGAGGTTCAGGGCAAACGAATAAAATTATCTGAAGCTGTTCATCAAACTATTGTTGATACATTTGATGATTGTAAATATTAAATCAAAGCAAAATGTCCGTCTAATATGAACCCGAGCGAATTTCACCAACTGATCCGATACGGCTTTTGATTTGTAAATGTATTGAATGTTAAGAACGGCTTTATTCATTTAATCATTATAACTTATCTGAGCAAACACGTCTTAATGATCAGTTTTATTCAAATAAATCTACGAACAGTTTTTTTTCAAATTTCAAGTTAATTAACCGTGTTGTGTTATTATTTGTATTCATTTCTATAGGTAATTGCAATATTGGAGGTGTGACTGTGCTTGAAAATTTAGATATTCGCATTCGTTTTATGGGATTTCTGACCGTCAAACGATTGAGCGTATTTAAAACAGTCACGCTTGGAAACTTGAAGTTTATCTTTAAATGTATAATCAGACGCTCCACGCAGAACGTCATTTCAACGTTACGTCATGTTACGCTTACGGGAACCAATAACGTGCGACTGGTCTGAAAGGATAAAAAGTGTTTGATCATCTTATTAGAAGAAAACATTTGGTTTCTGATTGAAGATTTTATCCGAAATATTCCCTTAAATACAAGATAATTTAAAATGACCATTTTATATCAGAAGCTTTGTGAGTGTGGCCAATGGGTCTTAAGATATCAAATATTGTATCCTTACAAAATAATACAATGTTAACCAGCATAGAAATGTGTATTTGCATAAGACAGATTAATGTAAAAAAAAACAACATAAATACAATATTTATAAATTGTATGAATCTATTGGATTTCCTTGGGCTGACTCTTAAGAGCGTTGAGAATATGTGTCAATGTCGTAGTGGTTTCTTTGGTCTCAGTTTCCAATAATATTTACTGTACTAATGTCGACAAGTCCAGCACAATGTATTACAGTTCTACGCACACCATGCACAGATCAGGGCAAGAAACCTGTTGCCTGATCATGGTCACCTTCAGAAGCAATAAAAAAATGTGAGCCTCGCTCTGTGAAAGGGGGTTTAATGCATGTGCTCAAAGTATCGTCCCAGATTAGCCTGTGTAGTCCGCACAGGCTTATCAGGGACGACACTTCCGCCATAACTGGATTTTTGCTAAGAAGAGACTTTCTTTTTAAAAAACGAAGAGTGTCGTCCATGATAAGCCTGTGCGGAATGCACATGCTAATCTGGGACGACACTTACAAACATGCTTTAAATCCATTTTCACACAGCCAGGCTCAAATACAAGCAGGTATTGTTATTTCTTTGACCTTCGAATAACTTACAATTCGTGGCATATAACCAGTCAGAAGCGTGGCGGTCTCCTAGCAACCCCAACGGTTATGTTCATTGAATGAATATCTAACCAAACACAACCCGGCGCAAAATAACATATAACCCGTACATCGCTATACCTTGACATTAATCCACGATTATCAAACCATTTCGGTTACTTGTTAAAATCCTGTTGTTTGTATCACGCGGCCAGAAAGATCAATTTTACTGTCGTAGCCTTGTTTCTTAAGACCCAAATCCTCCTTTGTTCATCCCGCGGCCGGAAAGATCAATTTTACTGCCGTATCCTTGTTTCTTAAGCCCCTCTTCGTAGGACTTCTTGATTTTCTTGTACTGCTCGTAGTCCAGCTTGATTCCATAGTCGTCTGCAAACTGGCGCGCCCGCATGTAGGCTGGAATATGCAAACATATGAGCCTCAGTCTGTGAAAATGGGGTTAAATGCATGAGCGGAAATTGTCGTTCCAGATTAGCCTCTGCAGTCCGCACAGGCTAATCAGGGACGATACTTTCTGCTTTTATGGAATTTTTCGTTTATATGAAGTCTCTTCTAAACAAAAATCGAGTATAGGCGGAAAGTTTCGTCTCAGATTAGCCTGTGCGGACTGCACAGGCTAATCAGGGACGACACTAAACACAAATGCATTAAACCCCTTTTTTCTCAGAGCGCGACTCATATCAAGAAATATTACAAGATTATCAAGATATAACACGAAACATCATTAACTTATAAAGAAAACATAACAGTACAGTGATTTTACAGAACTTAGAAATGCCCATCAATATATGAATGCAAATAAAAATACCAACTTATCAAGTATTATCTCAGGTATCAGTACAAAGCACTATATTCATTAACAAAGTAAGAATAGATATAAATTGTTGTAGCAAAAATTATCGATTTCCACATTTGAAATCTCAGGAAAAAGGATGAGTTTCTGTCGCATTCAATCTCAGATACAATATACATTTGAGAAGTACAGTCTATATGAAATAATAGTGATAATAAAATATGACTTTGCATTGTCAATATGAATGGTATGGCTCAATATAAAAGGACGTGCTTTTTTTTTAAAGAAAATCAGACACAAATTTACATCTAGATCATATCGTGTGGGCTTTGCATCGATTGCTGTTCATAGCGTTTGAAAGCTTGCCCAATAATTATTTGAAGCTAAATGGTTATCTCAATTATCTAAATTAAAGATATCAAATGATTTTTAAAGTATACTGTCTGTAATAGATAGACATATATAAGACTATTAGGACATCTATTTTCTGTTCGAACTAAAAACGGGAACGTGTACTTTATTTATGGTACATTTTACAAATTCAATACATGTTCGTCGTCATTTTAAGATATAAATATTCAATAGTATAAATTTATTTATTTAGTTTTCTCCGAATTCGAACCATTAAGCAGTCCTTCCCGATTTAATTTATGTTAAGAGGGCACAGTATTTAACCCGTTTATGCCTGTAACATAGCTGCAGGTCCAACCATAATTTCATAAATAGAATTCTTGATTTCCTTTAGCATTTCCCAGAGGTACATACCAGAGATGCAAGTTCGCATAGGATATGTGATTAAGTTTGAATAATTGATTATGAAGTATGATTTCATTTCCCCAATGTAGTTCAATTATTGGGAACATCTGTTGTGGTCATCAAGAACATATTGGTCAACCGTAAATAATTTCTGGTGGGACATGTGGTACATGCATGAGCTATCCATCCAATCAACAAGAGTTATTTGAAGGGATGGGTTAAGTAAATCGGGGGAAGAGAACAGTCAATCAATCAAGAATGGGATAAGACATATCTAAATTTTATATTTATTTTCCTGAGAATAAAATGCTGTGTTTTGTTGTAAGAGGGATCATTATTCTACAGTCCAAGTTTGACAATCGGGAAGAGCAGTCACGCTTTCTTGGCGTGGCGGCCATATTGGCCGCCGCGCTGTTAGATTGTATTTCAAGAACATTAGCAAGCGTTGTATTAGAAAATATTCAACAGAAATAAATCGCGATGAACATATAAACGAACTGTGTTTTGTTACTGTGTGTCCCTTAAGAACAATGTGCAATTACGTCACATGCCTAGCGTCTAGAAAAAAAGGCCTTGGCAAACAGCGAAGACCCAGATGAGACGCCGCATGATGCGGCATCTCATCAGGGTCTGCGCTGTTTGCTAAGGCCAAAAAAAAATAGGTCCGTTTCCGGTCGCCCGACCGTGTCTCCAGAATCGGCGCCGACCCTAAACTTTTTATTGGGGTCGCCAAAAAAAATAAAAAATTTGTTCATTTTCGTTTATTTCGGTTCATTTCTCCATTCTAGTACCCGAAAGACAAAAAAAAAAAAATCCCTACCTACCGACCCTGTTTTTTTTCCAAGGAGACCGGAAACGGACCTATTTTTATTTTTTTTTGCCTTAAAGGAATTTCTGTAAGAAATATTCTAAATATAGAAATAAATATACCAGACATCCCTAATTTTGGAAATGAATTGATCCAATTTAGAAGGATGGGAGAGTCCACTAGGCATAAATGGGTTAGTATTCGGATTCCGTACATAATGTGCAGCTGCTGTGGTCCGAGGGTGAGACAAGAAAATGTACGAAGCTCTGTTATGTTCACAATCTGTGCCATACAGTCTGATCTGTATTTTAAATATTATAATATTCCGTATAAAACTTATTTTATGTACCGGTACATAGGTATTTGAAACAATAAATTGTATTCTATTCAGAATGAAGACTAGCCTACCCCGTACTATTTGAATTTTTTTTTTCCTGTATGCTATGGCAGAAAATATATTTGATTATAAGGATACAAAAGTACGGTTGCTGTGCATACTTAAAATTTCATGTTGTCATTCATGATACGCCACGTAATTCAAATACATAGTGTCGTGTATGTTAAACATGGTACTAATTAGTACACAATTTGTAACATAGCTTGATGGGCTGAGCATTATATGCAATATTTAACTGCATAACTCTGAATAATTAGCGTGAAAAATTCTGAAATTGCATCGAATAGACACCTTGCGACGGTGCTACATTTAGAAATGATTTGCGCATATCATATATAACATATATTTACGACGGTGCATAAACGGTCTGGGCACCTGAATGAGACTTGACTGTCTACGACGTTGCCTAGACGATCTGGGCACCTGCAGGAAACGTCCAGGTACAAATCCTTCGAAGAGTTTGTTAGACATATTGTCCGATTAGGCTGGACACTAGTCAGATATAATATCAATCTTGAAGGTATGCATATGTGTTACCTGTGATTGACTTGAACGTTTTGCCGACATTGAAATGTTTGTCAGATTTGTCGAACTGTCGGACGGACTGTCTGACGTTTTCTCGAAGAATGCCATGTTATCGGCATCATTAAAAGTTAGAATCCGATTTGTCCCTACATCATAAAACACGTGTAGCACACGTTTACCTTTACACATATTCATTTAGGTCTTAAGACAATACTCTACCGCGTCGCTAATACACGTTCTGTCATGTATCCTCAGGCCTGAGGCTTTCGATGCAATCGAGCTAAAATAAATATGTTAAAACTTAAAAGTTAAAACTTAAAACAAAAGGGGCCACCTACTGGGATCCCGCTGGAGGCAGAGGTCGCGCCAGTCTCGGCAATGAAAGCAGACGACCTCGTAGGTGCGCACGCATGCGCGCTTGCAGCAGGCGCAACAACAGCACACGATCATGCAGACGAACGAGAACAGGAAGATGTACTTGATGAAGTGCTTCTGCCATTCCTTGGCAAATTTTTCGAACTTTGTCATCTCTTTTCGCGTCATACCCTGTGCAGAGGTTGAAAAAAGAGCTTTTTGTGATGTCGTTTTTTGTTGTTGTTTTTTTTTGAAAAGGCATAAAATCATTCGATATACAAGTAACGGGTCCATCAAGATCGTTTGTGAAGCAAAACATGTTTATTGGCATTGATAATATAAGCGATATGACATTGGACACCAGCAAATTACCTTCTTGCATTTGTTTTAGGCTTTTGTGTATCTTTGGGGGGTTTTTAATTTAAAAATGTATTCCAGCACAGAGTATAAGTTAAGGATTTATCTCTCTACCATTTCACTTAAAAAAATATATATGCAACTTGTATCGTTAAAATATAAATAAAGTTGGTCTTTATATGTTGAAACAACGCTTTTGCATAGTTGTATTATATATAAACATTGAATTCAAAAACATGTTTGCAACTTATCAAATTGGTAAATAGCCCCAAAAGGCTCTATCAGGTTTCAAAGTACGACATGTCCAGCACACGTTTTATAAAATAATGCCCACTTAAACTGATGAGGAAGTCTTTCAAGTGAAGATTTTAAATAACCGGTTGCTGTGCAGTATTTCTTATTAAAATGCACGAACATGTGCTTTCTTAAAAAACATAAATGGCTGATTTTGATACCTGGAAATGTTGATATTATATTGATTTTTATCGTAAGAAAAGTCATAACAACTGGTGTTATGTCAACATTTAAATTTTATGTACGGAAGATTTTGTTCAAGAACGTAAGGACTTTTAACTTGTCCCACAATTGGATCAGGCTTAGTACTGAAATGTCAAATACATCGGTCCAATTATTTCAGAATAATACCACTTACGATGGTAATTTATTCAAAACGCATTACAATGATTGCTACAGTTGTCAGCATGTGATTAATGAATACATTCACCATAATAACATGTCTGATTGATACAAGCTGTTGACGTCGGTGCATAACAATGACATTATTGTTCAGACAAATGATTTGTTGTCTCAAACTTCGAATAAAATCCTACATGCCATATATAATGTTATAAAATAACGCTATTGATGTTTGTTCACGAGTGATTGGAGACTTTTTTAAGTGGCGAAGGCCACGAGTGATTATCTATTTGCCATGCTCACGAGTTTGTAAAACATGTATAGACAGTAAATCCCAGAGAAACTCATGTTACTTGTACATAATGCTTTTCTATTCTTCTATTTGCGTTTTAAAGGGGATAACCTGGACAATTTCACAGGAATAGTAACGTTAACGCGTCAAATTATGACGTCATTATACAACAAATGAGTTCGGAATCGTTAACGATCCGATTATAATACTTATTCCCGAACCTCGTGGAATCGTTATAATTGATTATTTGATACTGTATTAATGTTATTGTCCAATGTTTTAAAAAGTGAATTTAATCCTCATATAATTCCCTATAGGCATATATCAAAGAAAACCACAACAGACATTTATTCTAACAGTTGTTCTTTATGTTTATTATATTTGTCTATCCATTCATCCTGTAATAATTCCCTTAAAAACTACAACAAAACCAACCGGAACAACGTAATCCTTCCCGCCATTTTCCCAGTCATAGTTAGGATCATAGTCTGCCCAACGTCGCGCACGCGCAGAGTTTTCATGTTCTACTTCCGGTTGTTGAATAGTAGAACCAACCTCTCGCTGATTGCTTTTCTCCTGTCTTGTGACGTCTTGTGTTCCTCCATCGCGAGAAATTACGTGATCCGTTTTATTGACGTCACCGGAATTGAGGCCGCGTTCTCCTAGCCGTCTGTTTATTAAGCTTGCAGCAGAAGACACATCGACTAGCCATCCTAGAAATGTATTAGATTTTCTCTAATTGCTAGTAGAAGCGGTTTCAGTACTAGCTTGTAACAATAAACAAACTGCTTGTAGTTGGTCTGCTTAGTGCAAGAAAACGAAAGAGCGAACAAGTTAGTGTGGTAGCTGTAAAGCACAAAGTAATTTAACTGTTAATGAGTGGAATAGCCTCTGGGGGCTGGCGCCCCGACACCCCTGCGTATAAACACACACCGTTTTGTTGTATTTTCCGATTTCAAAAGTATTTTTGCAAGAAGTACAACAGAAACTATGTTAAAATTCGCGGCGGAACAGAAATAAACAAGTAATGACTAGCAACGTCGACGAACACACAAAAGTAGTTTACATAGTTATAGAATTTCCGGGCAGCTTAAGTGGAAACTACCCGAAATTATGATCGAAACCTCAGCCTGGAATACTGAGTTAAAAACAAGTTAAGGGTCGACAAATGTTTTAGGAACTATTGGGTTACTGAACAGAAAAAGTTGACAAACCAAAAAAAAAACGCCTTTATAAAGGTTTCCCGTCTGCCATGTTTATAACGAATCAAATATGTATAATTATATAATCTACAACAACCCGTCTAATAATACGTACCCGCAAAAACGATGACGACAATGAAACAGGTTCTGTCACTTTTCATGCCTTCATAGTTCCTGAACTATAATGTCGCGATCCCATGACGTCATTTGTGACGTTATATATATGACGTCACCTCCATTCACATAGAATCGCGCGTTAATTAAAGAGGCCAGTGTCAATCTCTTGCACGACGGTTACAGTGTATGTGAGAGCAAGGAACGACATCTCTGCGTGGAGATTGAGGCCAGTGTCTGGATCACAGAGTGTGATGGGATGTTTATTTGAACATCTACCTTACACTTTTTCCGAGACATATATATATATAATTTTTTTTTAAAGACAAATATTGTTGATTTGTTTGTGTAACTATCGTCTTGTACAACTTAAAGGTGTATTCAGCAAAAACACTTAACAATTGCAATAATCATTCTTAGTGCATTTAATGTAGATATTTTATGAGGTGTCGATGAAGACTTTTGCTGAAAGAATATAAAGACAAGTTTAAAAATATAGATATTCATACATGCGGTTATAACGTTAACTTGTTTATAATAAAAGTACAACACTATACATATACCCGCTTGTTTTTATTTCGATAGACAATGTTCATAAATATTGTTATATAAGGTTCAAACTCGCCCGCAAGTTCTTCTTTTAACTTATCTGTTTTAAACAATCAAATTGCGAACTGTGATGAGAGAGGGCTATTAGCGTAGACGTAATTGACAAATTTATAAGTTGAGAATTTCGTCGGTTTATTTTAATGTTTTGTTAACCAATAGCCAAGACTGATTGCTCGCGAGAATAATGAGTTAAAATAACTGCATCAAGATTATCATTTGTTGTTAAAATCTTTACCTGTTTTTAACGTTGTGTTTGCTCTGAATCAGAATTAAATAATATTATTAGTATTTTCTATTCCAATTAACGAAAACCATCCTAGTTTGAACTCCATACGTAAGAATTTAAATTATGACAAAAAACTAAACTTTACACCTGTAGATCAGTCCTTCATCTGTAAACAAATTGATAAATTATCATCCAAAAAGGCAACAGGTCACGACGGAATATCTGCTAAGCTCCTTAAATTGTCTAAACCCTCAGTAATAGAACATATCACAGATATGGTTAATTTGAGTTTTCAGTCGTCAACTTTCCCTGATAGCTTAAAAATAGCCCAGGTAGTCCCGGTCCACAAGAAAAACAGTACTCTTGATAAGGGTAATTATAGACCCGTTAGTATATTGCCCATTGTGTCCAAAATTTTTGAAAGATCAATTAATACTCAGCTTACTGACTTCTTCAATAATCACTTTAATACTTTTCTATCAGCCTTTAGGCCAGGTTACGGCTGTCAAAGCACTCTTCTTAAGATAACTGAAGACTGGAAAAAATCTCTAGACGAAAATAAATATGTGGCAGCTATTCTTATGGATTTATCGAAAGCTTTCGACTGCCTCCCCCATGACCTTCTTATCATGAAACTTGGATGTTATGGGGTCTCAGACCAAGCCCTAGATCTACTCTCTAATTACTTGTCAAATAGGAAACAGTGTGTCAAACTTGGATCCAACATGAGCTCTTTCAAAGATATTTATAAAGGGGTGCCCCAAGGCTCCATTTTAGGCCCGGTTATGTTCAACATTTTTATTAATGATATTTTTGATTATGTACATAAATGTGACCTTTATAACTATGCAGACGACAACACTTTATCCTGCAGTGATGCAAATATATATAATGTTATTGAATCTTTGGAGTCTGATAGTCAATCACTTATAAACTGGTTCTCGGACAACCACATGCAAGCCAATCCTGACAAATTTCAGGCAATGGCCATTGGTAAAAAGACAAAAGATCAAAATATTAACTTTAACTTGAATGGCAGTACAATCCCATGTGATGAATCTGTGAAACTTTTGGGGGTCACTATTGACTTTAAACTTAAATTTGATAAACACATATCCAGTATCTGTAAGAAGGCATCAAGTCAGCTTAACGTACTTAAAAGAATAGGAAAAAATCTATGTAAACTAGGAAAATTAAATATATATTACTCTTTCATTCTTTCAAATTTCAACTACTGCCCACTTACTTGGCATTTCTGCGGGGAAGTATTTACTAAAAAACTTGAGAAAATTCAGGAAAGAGCATTAAGGTTTATATATGATGATTACAATTCAGATTATGAAACTCTCTTAACTAAATCTAAATTACCTAATTTGAAACTAAGAAGAATTAGAACAATGACACTAGAAATTCATAAAATTATTCATAAACAAGGACCAACTTATTTACATGACTTAGTTACTCTTAAATCCCATTCTTTCAATTTTAGGTATAAAAATGTAGCTACCATACCACAGGTAAAAACTACTAGTTATGGCAGCAACTCTTTTCGTTCCTATGCACCTAAACTCTGGAACTCCCTCCCTCAACATCTGAGAGAGGAGGTTAACTACGACCGCTTTAAAAGTCTGATTGGGTCATGGGACGGGGAGAGTTGCTCATGTACTTTTTGCCAATAAATATCTGTTGTCTCATTCTAGTCCTGAACGTCTTGTGATGCATGTCGTGCATGTATATTGTTTTTATTATGTATTTATTTTGCATTCACTCCTGCAGTTGCTAGTCATAGTATGAGTTATGTCATTAGTTCAAAATCCTTTTGTTTTTGCAGGGCATAATTCCTTATTACGTATAATTTGCAATGTGTGTCAAACTATGTTGCCTCTTTGTAACATGTATGATGTGATGTTGTTTCTTTATGGAGTGAAATCTGCTTTTGTTTTGCATGACATTATCCTTATTGCGTATAATTTGCTATATTTTTTCAAACTTAGTTGCCTCTTTGTGACATGTATGATGTGATGTATGTTCTTTATGGTGTGAAAGCTGCTGATCAATTCCCTTCAAATCTGATTTGAGGTGATAAGTTCTTTAAACCTATTGTAAGTGTCGCACTTTTGTGTTCTTTATTTTTTTTTCATTGTCATTTTTTTACCCTCTCTCCTTTTATGGCAGTTTTAAGACCCTGGGTCAAGGGTCAAGATCAGCAGCTTTAACACAGCTTTTAAATAAACTAATTTATTACCCCCTTTAAGGAATTTTAGAATACTCTTTTATGTATGTTTCATAATGTGATTCTACATTGTGTTTTTATATATTAACTTATAATTTGCATGTCCATGTAATTTCTTAACTTTGTGTTCTTATGCTGATTGTTATACTGTTATGTTTGTAATCTGTCGGTCAAAAGCTATTCATAGCTTATGTTATTATGTTTTGTAAATCATACCGACAATAAATAAATATTGATTTGATTTGATTTGAGTAATTTGTGTAATCAAAATAAAATAAAAATGATAGTGAAAATAAACTTTGTTAATTTGATTAGTTCTCAGACTTTCTTATCTATTTGCTTTTACGCAGGATACATATATACAAAATCAAATACACATCAACAAATCTATTAACATTTATTGTATAAAATATTTGAGCATCGCTCTGTGAAAAGGAAGTTTAATGCATGTGCGTAAAGTGTCGTCCCAGATTAACCTGTGAAGTCCGCTCAGTTATCAGATACGACACTTTCCGCCTAATCTGGATTAACGTCAAGAAGAAAAATACAATAAGAGCGAAAAGTTTCTTCCCTAATTTGCCTGTGCGGACTTAACGGGCTAATCAGGGACGACACTTTACGTACATGCATTATACCCCATTTTCTCAGAGCGTGACTCATTTGTATAAAGATACTAATATGGCCGCTTGTGTAATCAATGAAAGCGATCTTAAATTATTTGGTTTTTGAAGAAAGTACATGAATAATAAATAAGACATTTTTTAAAGTATACTTAAACATGTTAAGGTTGTTCAGTTAACCGGTTAATAACCGGTTTAAACTGTACATTAACCGTTTAATGTTTTTTTTTGTAACCTGTTGTATCCTTAGTTTCTTATATTTATAAAAACGGCGACAGAAAAATGACTACAAAATTATTATTTGCTCTCTGGTTTTCCCCGGGCAAAAAAAGGTCGGCTTTATCAAGTAAAATTATTTTATACCACACATAGTACTACTAAGGCGTGAATGTTTACCAAAACGTAAAGGATGTTTATCGGTAATATTATTTAAGTTTTAAACCCGATATGTGTTCCTAGAAACCCCCAATAAAGCCTTACCAAAAGGCTCATTTGAAGTCTCAAATCGTCTGCCTGAAGGTGAAAAGGCAGACGAAAACATTTTGACTTTTGACGTCGGATAATGAAGTCAGACATTTGACGGGAATGGCTCACATATTTAAATGTCGTTACATGTGTTTACTCACAAAACTATAAATATTTTGAAAAGTGTAAAGTTTTAATTACAATAAAAACAGTTGATAAAGTTTGCCTTCACATGGATCCGAACTCAGGACTTTAAGATCAAAAGGTAATGCGCCTTTGATATGTGTCGTGTTCTGAGAAAACTGGGCATAATGCATGTGCGTAAAGTGTCATCCCAGATTAGCCTGTGCAGTCCGCACAGGCTAATCCGGGACGACATTTTCCGCCTAAACTGGATTTTCGCTAAGAAGAAACATCATTTAAACGAAAAAATTCCATAAAAGCGGAAATTGTCGTCCCTGATTAGCCTGTGCGGACTGCACAGGCTAATCTGGGATGACAATTTACGCACATGCATTATGCCCAGTTTTCTCAGAACACGACACATATTATCTTCGTATTTTACATGATATGACATAAATACGCGTTTTTTCAACATCATCGACACAAAGCGTATACAATTCCATAGATTTTTATGTATAATTATCCGTTAACAAACCGCTATTTTAAACATTTTCAAACTGTATTGTGCAACTTTGATTATAATTGATACATTCTTATTGGAATTTGTGACATTTTTGGGGAAATTGTCATTTTATATAAACTGCGAACAATTCCTTTTATTACTCAATTGCAAATAATAATATATGTGACAACGTTTTAAATAAAACATAATAACGAAAGAAAATAGAAATTTTAGGGTCGATTTATTATACGTTTGATTGAAAATAACACAAAACTTCAATGACATATTTTTCTCACAAACATTTGAGCCTCGCTCTGTAAAAGGGGGGGGGTTAATGCATGTGCGTAAAGTGTCGTCCCAGATAAGCCTGTGCAGTCCGCACAGGCTTATCACGGACGACACTTTCCGCTTTCATTGTATTGTTTGTTTCAAAGAAGTCTTCTCTTAGCGAAAATCCAGTTTTATGCGGAAAGTGTCGTCCCTGATTAGCCTGTGCGGACTGCAAAGGCTAAGCTGGAACGACACTTAACGCACAGGCATTAAACCCCCTTTTCACAGAGCGCGGCTCATTTATAATTTGAGTATTATACAACGACTGGCAAAAAAACGGCGCTATCTTATCCATTTACCTGAGAAAATTTTATTTTTTTTAAATATATATATATATCGATTTGACTGATTGAATTGATTGGGATTCTTAGAAGAAATCAGTCATGCGTTAAATATCGCCAAGAGCCAATATCCACATGGCGGCTGATAACAATCCACAATTTGTTAAACGTATACGTGTACAAAACTAATGAATATTGCAGTGAATAAGAGTTCGTGTATTATTGTTCACTATGATGTAGTTAAAAAGGAAGACAGTTGACCCCCCCCCCCCGCCGCCCCTCAACGCATTATTTTGAAATCCCGGGCGGCATTAATGCTGATGTCATTTTGTCCTAAATACACAACTACAGAACAAATATAGGATCCCTGATGTTCGATCTCTAACGAGGCACGAGAAATCTCGAACGTCAGATTGTTTGGTAACTATGACCAATAATTTGTTTGACATTAACTCCATCATTATTATTTATAAATTAACAGTGAATAACGCGATCATGCACAATCCCATGGTTTCGTCAGTGCAAATTACCCTAAAACTACAGCACGGTACATTGAATTATGAATTAACACCGCATAATATAAACGCGCTTTCTGCCTCTGGCGACATATTACCCATTAAAGGGGCTTGTTCGCAGATTTTGGCATATTTTGAAGTTTGTCATTGAACGCTCTAAATTGACAAATATAAACTTCAGAACTAAGGAGCTCTCAAATAAAAACAAGAATATAAGTAAAAACCGAAAAAAATTAGAAAGAAAAAGTCAGCCACACCAGGCTCGAACCTCTAACCCATGGAGTAAAAGCCAAGTGCCGAAACCACTTAGCCATCCGTCTTCACGTGTGTGTGTGTGTAATTCAGAGTTTATGTTCGAGTCTTTACGACTACATTTTCTGCGGACCTGACCATCCGTCTTCACATGGGTTGCCATTTATTTTATACTTTGTATAACCATCAACGTGTTGTTACAAAATATAACGATTACACAAGAACTCGAAATTTTTAAATCGTTTCGTGTCTGAGACGCTTTATAATTTTATCAATTTCTAACGATGATTTTTCGTTAACGAAAAATATGCAGTATAAGTCTGCGGCATTAGTGTTCTTTCGCACACTGTTGTACATTGATCATTTATTTTTTGAATCTGTGACAACAAAAAAATGAAAAATTCTCATTTTGATAAACTGTGAACAAGTCCTTTCACATAAGCTTGTCTCGATCAAATATAATGTAGAATAAAGATCTACTCACTAACCTAGTGTTCTCTAATTTATAAACTGTAAATACAAGTGTGATCTAGTGCTTTGAAAACACTGCTTTATTAAATTGACTCGTTCAACCGTGTAAACAAAATAAACTTACTCCAATACAATACAATCGATAAATCTCTGTTCCTATCATACAGCGTCTGTAAATAAATTCATTTTCTTGTTTCGTTTGCAATGAATATGGTTAATGCATCTATTCTGGAGAAGTGATACAAACAGACTTCATGTTCTGTATTTTTACAAGACTTCATGTACTGTTACGCAATCTATATGCAGCAGACGATATTTCACCGTGCGCGCGCGACTAGAACGAACCGCGCCTGCGCTGTGACTCTGATGTAGAAAAGCGGTCGTTGGCTTTAACAATTGGGTCACCCTGACATAACTAACCTAGATCATCGTGACCTGATCGCTGTTTCGAAACGAAAACTGCGATATATACTTTATGTTGCGAACCAAACGCCTGATAACGCTCACAGTGTGATTTCTCTCGTTATGTCATAGTGAATATATGTATTTTAATCGACGAAAATTTGTGGATATTGTATATTTCGATTAACAGTGCGCAGTGGTTTAAAAAGTTCAAAATACAAATCGTAGACATATGTAAATATTTTATCTGTCGTTGTGAAGTCTGTGCGGCTATTTCAATAGGAATATATTAGAATTAGGAAGACAATTTCTTGGTTTGTGTTGTGGATTTGTTACCGATTGGACATTACATATCTAAGGTAAGACACATTTGTATGAAGCACCATCCTCGCATTTTAAATTAAATACAATAAATGAGTCGCGTTCTGAGAAAACTGGGCATAATGCATGTGCGTAAAGTGTCGTCCCGGATTAGCCTGTGTAGTCCGCACCGGCTTATCAGGGACGACACTTTCCGCCTAAACTGGATTTTCGCTAAGAAGAGACATTATTTAAACGAAAAATTCCATAAAAGCGGAAATTGTCGTCCCTGATAAGCCTGTGAGGACTGCACAGGCTAACCTGGGATGACAATTTACGCACAAGCATTATGCCCAGTTTTCTCAGAACGAGACACAAATGTACTACGTGTATCCGTACATGAATTAAATGCGTGTTAAATAAACAAATACGAAGATAAACTGACGTTTCCTTAATACAAGAATTTAGTGATTCAGAAAGGATGGGTTTTGAAGGAAATATTATTTTAAAACGTAGGGAACACTCATTAATAACAAATATGGTTGTACGAGTACATTATATTCATTAAAATTATTGCACGAAATTTTTTTTTTTTTAGACAACACTTAACAGGAAAATTTCATAAATGAGTTTCTACACTGCGCAGGTAATATTGAAAGTTAAATAAACAGAAAGTGAATTAGGCTATCGAAAAGCGCAGATTTTTGGTACAAGCGCTTCTCACCTAGGAAGGTTCAATCCCCGTTCCTACGGAAGGACCTCATACACTTCGAGACACATAAATACACACACACAAATACACACACCACACATACACACACACACACACAGTAATTGAATTAAATTGCATTGGCATTAAATATTCATATTCATACATATTGAATCATCTTTTTTTATCAATGTTTTCAGTAATTCCTGTGTAGTAAGGGTCATTTTGTGTATTTAGTAATACGACTCAGCCTTAAATTTGCCCTACTCAAAATACTTTGGGGGTAAAATAATCCTGATTTCATCAGGACTGGTCTGGTCTGAATTGTCATTGACCTTTGAGCAAATAAATTAAATATAGCAACTGCTTAAAACTAAATTTTAACAATCAAATTATGTTTGCGAAAAAAATTCCCTACCTACATACCCACTACCAGCGACCCATGGTAGGCAATACAAGCACACAATTGTTTAACCTTGGCCTTTGTGTCACCCAAGTCCACTCCAATACGCTTGCTATATATGTCGCGTTCTGAGAAAACTGGGCAAAATGCATGTGCGCAAAGTGTCATCCCAGATTAGCCTGTGCAGTCCGCACAGGCTAATCAGGGACGACAATTTCCGCTTTTATGGAATTTTTCGTTAAAATGATGTCTCTTCTTATCGAAAATCCAGTTTAGGCGGAAAGTGTCGTCCCTGATGAGCCTGTGCGAACTGCACAGGCTAATCTGGGACGACACTTTACGCACATGCATAATGCCCAGTCTTCTCACAACACGACTCATATGATAGCTTCCAGATGTGTAGTGACCGTGAATTTTGACGATATCGACAATATCAGTTTGTACTTCCGTGAGTTGTCTGCATATTTGTTTTACCTTTGAACAATGAAATAGGCTGTATTGTAAGTTAATTGATCTATCATTATAAAATCCTAACCAGGATAAACGCTGACATTCATAGTCAAAATCGGTCAATAAATCTTGCAGTTGACCTTTATTAGTGTCTGTGCTTACGGTATTTAGAAGTCTATTTACTGGCCCATCAGCCTCTTCGTAAAGTGCATCTGGCCATGTGACCTTTCGGGGGAAATAGCTTGTCTATATGGTGAAGTACAATAATAAACACTGGTAAGCGGCCATTTAATTAACCGGTCATTGACCGCATGACCTTGGCGACACACCGGTCAGTATGGTCAGCGGTGACCGCGTCACACGACTCGATAAGAAGATTAACTTGTAGTGACCCGTCCACTCTTTTATGAAAACTCAAGTTGTTATCGCTTGGTCGAATTGTTTTTGACATTGACACTCGGAATGTTATGGTACATGTATGTGTAACATGGACAAGTAAGCGCGGAGAACGATATTTGCTGGTAATTGTTTTATTTCAATGTTAGTTTATTACATAAAAACCTGTATTTAACTAGTATGTATATCTTTTTATCTTCTGTTCTATTTCAATGTTAGTTTATTACATAAAAACCTGTATTTAACTAGTATGTATATCTTTTCATCTTCTGTTCTATTTCAATGTTAGTTTATTACATAAAAACCTGTATTTAACTAGTATGTATATCTTTTCATCTTCTGTTCTATTTCAATGTTAGTTTATTACATAAAAACCTGTATTTAACTAGTATGTATATCTTTTCATCTTCTGTTCTATTTCAATGTTAGTTTATTACATAAAAACCTGTATTTAACTAGTATGTATATCTTTTCATCTTCTGTTCTATTTCAATGTTAGTTTATTACATAAAAACCTGTATTTAACTAGTATGTATATCTTTTCATCTTCTGTTCTATTTCAATGTTAGTTTATTACATAAAAACCTGTATTTAACTAGTATGTATATCTTTTCATCTTCTGTTCTATTTCAATGTTAGTTTATTACATAAAAACCTGTATTTAACTAGTATGTATATCTTTTCATCTTCTGTTCTATTTCAATGTTAGTTTATTACATAAAAACCTGTATTTAACTAGTATGTATATCTTTTCATCTTCTGTTCTATTTCAATGTTAGTTTATTACATAAAAACCTGTATTTAACTAGTATGTATATCTTTTCATCTTCTGTTCTATTTCAATGTTAGTTTATTACATAAAAACCTGTATTTAACTAGTATGTATATCTTTTCATCTTCTGTTCTATTTCAATGTTAGTTTATTACATAAAAACCTGTATTTAACTAGTATGTATATCTTTTCATCTTCTGTTTTATTTCAATGTTCGTTTATTACATACAAACCTGTATTTAACTAGTTTGTATATCTTTTCATCTTCTGTTCTATTTCAATGTTAGTTTATTACATAAACACCTGTATTGAACTCGTTTGTATATCTTTTCATCTTCTGTTGAAAACTAAATTGTGTCGTGTTCTGAAAAAACTGGGCAAAATGTTTGTGCGTAAATTGTCATCCCAGATTAGCCTGTGCAGCCCGCACAGGCTAATCAGGGACGACAATTTCCGCTTTTATGCAATTTTTCGTTTAAATGATGTCTCTTCTTAGCGAAAATCCAGTTTAGGCGGAAAGAGTCGTCCCGGATTAGCCTGTGCGGACTTCACAGGCTTATCTGGGAGGACACTTTACTCACATGCATTATGCCCAGTTTTCTCAGAACACGACACAATTGTGCTCGTGCTGGTGGTTTATGAAATGTGTTGTCATGTGCTTTATAAACACTTGTTCAGTGTGCACCTATGTGCGTTCATCTACATCTACATCGTCATCGTACGTCGCTGCAATTACACATGATTATTATGCGACGGGTGGTGAAAGAATAAGGATAAAGAGTGAAAAACAGTAAGGTAATAAGAGATTGATAGTTAACAGACAGAAGGAAAGTAAAGCAGGGTCACCAGCTACGTTTCATCTTTCTCCCTCATGCCTCTCTGGCTATGGTGGCCGCCAAGAGGTTTGAACCTCAACCGGCACAGCCACGAGTGGTCATTAGGAGTAACTTTGTGTTGATGAGGTTGCAACAAACTACAGCGTTACGCTTTACAGTTTTGTGTCGCATTATAATGTGTGTATAATCCTCGTGTGGACTTCGCATTGGGCGAACAGACGTTAGAAATGAAAAATTGTCTTTTTTTTAAGTGAAGGCCTTTTAATCGTTATTTACGAGCTTTTACGTGTATAGTTGTAGTATTTAAAGGATTCAACATTGATTTTTAAAATCATTATAATTGTTTTAAATAAGCGGTTATATGTCACCAACCTTACACCTAACAAATGGCCCAAAATGCAAATGTGCTGACTCGCCAATAAACCCCGAAACTGTTAATACAGTTAAACGCGAACAAATAGGTCTACTAGTTTCTCTGTAAAATCACTTTTAAGTGTTAAATTTAAGGCGCAAATCAATTGAAAATAGCTGTATTAATAGTCCAGTTGCAATAGTTGTACTGAACGTAGACGACGTTTATATCACTGATGACTGTGTCGATAATTATAAGAAAGAAATTAATTGTAATTGATTTTATGTAAGAAAACGCTTGTTGCCAAGGCAAAATAATCTGCAGACACTTAGTGCGAATTAACATACTCTACAGATGTTTGTTTCGCACGATAGGTTAAATTGTGCATGCCTCGTTAGATATCGGGCTTATTTCGGATCAATATTTGAATCCGTGTTCAACATTTGTATCGTTTAAATATCTGAGTTATTTAACAACATGGAACGATTGAACTGGAATGCCCCGCCCCCAACACATTACCCTGCTATTAGACAAATGAACCTCGCTCTGTGAAAATAGTGTTTAATGCATGTTCCTAAAGTGTTGTCCAAGATAAGCCTGTGCAGTTCGCAGAGGCTAATCAGGGACGACATTTTACGCCTAAACTGGATTTTCGCTAAGAATAGACTTCCTTCAAACGAAAAATACCATAAAAGCGGAAAGTTTCGTCCATGATTAGCCTGTGTGGACTGCACAGGCTAATCTTGGACGACACTTTACGCACATGCATTTAACCCCTTTTTCTCAGCGCAAGACTCAAACATATAACTTTCAAGTCGGGTGTGTATCTGCCCATGATCAGCAAACACCTCAGGGGCGAAAAATCTTAAAATGGAACGCTTTCGATTTGTAATTGATTAAATATCAAATATAGCATTTTATAATAAGGGATTTAGCTATAGCGGCATGACAGGGGCCCCTCTTCAATTGTATGCCCCGCCCTTATAAAATATGTGGCCCTTTCCATGTTTATGCCCCACCCTTTAAATATATGTCTCACTCCCCCCTCATTTTTACATTTTTAATCAATTGGTCTTGCAGTATAAATTGATATTAACATCAAATTATTTTCAATAAAGAACATACCTAATGGAATATCAACTGAATGAATGATTGAATATAGGTACTTAAGTGAAAACAGCACATACAAGTCGCATACGTGGCGTGTTCTGAGAAAACTGGGCTTAAGGCATGTGCGTAAAGTGTCGTCCCAGTTTAGCCTGTGCAGTCCGCACAGGCTAATCAGGGACGACACTTTCCGCTTTTATGACACTTTTCGTTTAAATGAAGTCTCTTCTTAGCAAAAATCCAATTTAGGCGTAAAGTGTCGTCCCTGATTAGCCTGTGCGGACTGCACAGGCTAATCTGGGACGACACTTTACGCACATGCATTATGCCCAGTTTTCTCAAAACACGACTCATTTTTCACGAAAAATCTGTTCTGTCCCTTATCATCCCCCACGCCCCCTGCCCATTTTCAGCCCCCATCCTTTCTTGCCATTTGTATAGCCTGTCTGAATCATTTTCCTATAACCTACTATTTTTTCACTTGAAACAAGAATAACAGATTTCTCGACCTTCACATTTCATATACGGCTTCAACAGTTTGTTTTCAGTGACATAAAGTTGCATAAGCTTCTGTTCGGTGTCTTCAGTGTTTTTTTCTCTCAACATGTCTTGCCTCCGATCTTTGACATTTTATATAACTCTGACGTCAATGACTCCGCACTTACTATTAAGATCTCTGTTATATCTTTCCCTCTTTCTTTACTGTTTTACTTTGACAGTTTAATTATAGCTTCGCAATTCTATTCTCATAAACCCCTTTATATCTTAACACATAAAGTTTATATAGTTAATGAGTGAAATATTTTGTTAATAATCATTTGTGGCTAAAACAGATCCGCTTGTATTCATCGGTCAAAGATGTTCGCAAATGCATCTCAATGAAGTCATCATTATAATTATCGTATTCCAAATCTAATGACGTCATCGTGTTTCCAGGTGACGCAACCATGGTGATCCGAACGGTCTTTTCAATGCAGACGAAGACGAAGACCAGGAAGAAAGGTATGTGTTGTGTGCGGACGGATCCTATATTCCTGCTGGATATGAGATGAAAGGACTGAAAAATGGACACACCATTTGCGCCACGGTGTTTTATCTGTATGAAACACTTTGTAAAAAAACTCACATATTTATTATCTTTAAACGAACATAAATACCCAAAATGAAGAAAAAATGTAATATTACCTTTAAACGAACATACAATACCTTCAATGACGAAACAATGAAATATATACTATCATTGCATTGGCATTGCAAACACAAATATAACGAAATTAAATAGATCTATTCGTTGATTCCTAATTTTAGATGGTGTGTGCTTTGTTGAAGGTGATATATTTATGTTTTTGATTTGCACAAAGTGTGCGTAACACATAAAACAAGTTTTAAACAACCATAACGATCATTTAGCCCCGGTAGCTAGGCTACTGTGCATGATTTGTTTTTACCCGAGTATAGTGATCTTGTGGCTTATTCAGTCGACATACACCGACTAAGACTCCTCTTCTTAGAACCTTTTTTATTTAATATGTAATCCTGTTACAATAACAAGATTGTATTTCATATAAGATAACATCCTGTATAATTATTTCTATAGTCACTATGGCGTAGCTAGGTTATTGTCTAGTTAACCCTTTGCATGCTGGGAAATTTGTCGTCTGCTAAAATGTCGTCTGCTGAATTTCTGAAATGAGCATTTTCTTCGATTTTTTGTCAAAGAATACTATCAGAATAGCAAACAGTTTGGATCCTGATGAGACGCCAAAGGCCTTCAAAATTCGGTTCCAGCACTGAAAGAGCTAGGGATGACACTTTCCGCTTTTGTGGTACTTCCTTTTAAATGCAGTATCTTCTAGCGAAAATCCAGTTTAGGCATAAAGTGTCGTCCCTGATAAGCCTGTGCGGATTACACAGGCTAATATGGAAAGACACTTTACGAACATGCATTAAGCCCCGTGTCCCAGAGCGCGGTTCATAGATGTTTTTATTCTGACGACGCGCTACCCCGGTAGTTTGTGTTAACTCAAACTTCCATTCCTTAACATTCGATTTTATTGTACTTTAAATCATTGATTTTTATTTTATTTTTAAATACTTTCGGGAAAAGTTGTAGACCCGGGCCTACATGGAGTAAATCTAGCTACGCTACTTATTAATCAAAACATAATTATACATGTATTTAAAATTATGATTTAATAGTGACTAAGTCGCCACATATCGGGGATAAAGCAACCTGGGTAAATCTAGTTGATCAATCTTAGGCGCCAACCGAAGAAAAGGATTGCGTAAATATACCCTTTAAAACAGCCACATGTAGGCGAGTACATCTACCGGTAACTTCCTAACCTACTGGTTTACTTTATAACTTATGTTTTATGTAGCCATTGAGCATGAAGCTGTCGTCACTTCTTGAAGGTCACGACGACCTCGTGTGGGATCATAAGGGAGTGAACTCCGCGATACTATTCTCTTGTTGAATCTGGATTTGTTCCCTTGACTGCATCACTTATAATTATCGCCATCTCACCTTTGGAAAGTCAATAAATAGGCTATAGATATATTAATTATATAAACATGTATACAAAATTACTCGTGGTTAATTATATACTTACCTTATGTTTGTTACAAAATAAAACAGGCGGCCATTTGTAAGATGGTATCTGCTGTTACGAGAAGTCTACGGGCTTCTTTCTTCTCTTTCCCATAAATTGCAGGGCTTCTCTGGAGCATCGACGCAATTTGATTATTCAAGGGGTCTTGGGCCTGTGAAAAACCAGTACTTGATGTCTTTGGGAAGATTTAAAGAACGCCCCCACAGTGGGGATCGAATCCGTGACCTCCCGATCGCTAGGCGGACACCATATCCACTACATCACGGCGATCTGTTTGACTTATTTCACAGCCGTAATTTGGTCATTGAAGTATCTCTTGTTTGATATTTAACGTTTTAATTCGTCTGCTATCGTTGAACATTGCAGAAAAATACGGGTCGGGCGATAACGAGCACATTCTGTGTAAAATATGCGGTGACAAGTCGTCTGGTTTCCACTATGGCGTGTTCAGCTGTGAAGGGTGCAAGGTAGGTAACCCATGTCATCGTTCGTTTCGTCCACTCACGAATTGCTTCCCTTGAAGTCAATGGCATTCTACATGCATAG
Source organism: Dreissena rostriformis (assembly GCA_007657795.1). Taxonomy (NCBI): domain Eukaryota; kingdom Metazoa; phylum Mollusca; class Bivalvia; order Myida; family Dreissenidae; genus Dreissena; species Dreissena rostriformis. The sequence continues at coordinate 15,005 of VMBQ01002121.1, read as the reverse complement.
GAGAATTTGTGTTGTCGCTATTAACACGTGTATACATGTATATTTATTTTACACGTTTTTCGAAATTGTAATAATACATTTAAAGGGGTAACTAGTGCTAACTTCATTTTTCACCCAAACATGCACGTTAATAAATATAAATAGACTGTTAAACATGTATCAATCATAATTAAGGACGTTGATATGCACAGCTCGGTTTTTCAACATAAACGAGCCACCGAATCATTCGGATCATTGTGTCTAGAACGTGTCGGTCCACTGGTGTAAGATACATTACATATAAAGGCTTTTTGTCGGGATGGGATGTTGAGAATGCTACCAGTGTGAAGATCGAACCCGGGGACCTCCCGATCTCAAAGGGGCCACCATGTCCACTACGTCACCGCGACCTCTTGTGTCCCTTTGTGATGTAACTGCTTGGAAGCCGAGTATGGACAATAATAAACATTTTATTCTTCCGGTGTAGGGGTTCTTCCGGCGCACGGTGCGACAGAAGATGGAGTACAAGGCGTGCGAGAACCCTCGGGGCTGCCTCATCATGCGTATAAGCCGCAACCGTTGTCAGTTCTGTCGGCTGCAGAAGTGTCTCTCCGTCGGCATGTCGCATGAAGGTAAGTAGCGATTGGGGCAGAGGCCGTTACAGTCCGAGGGCGGGGCGGAGGAGGGTCACGGGACAGAGTCGTGGTTTAACCATCATGAAAGGGGATGAGTGTGTTCGTGCCTTCGTATCCCTACAAACTTAGCTTACCGATCTCAGTTTAGTTTGTAGATTAGTTAGTCCGGGATTTGTGAGTTGGAATCCCAACATACCATGAAATAGGTTCTACAGTGTCCACATGCCTCTGGTACAAGTAGGCCAGTTGTCAGTTCAATAATGACAAACTGATTCGAAAAAAGATTCATTAGCGCATAAACTCGAATTGATTGTCATTTAATTATTACGCTATAAACAAAATGCATTCTGAAACACACAAAAAATCGCAAAAAGAAAAGCGCAAATCACAAAAAGCGTTTCGCATGGCGCACCGGCTTCCTACATCATACGTATAGTGAATTATCGTACTTAAAGCAATATAGATGTAAATCCAGATGTTGGGACACTTGGTGATTGTAGAAATACGCTCTTAAATGAGTATACGAGTATTCACACTTGCTCAGTGGGTTTATCACTTTACTAAGTGCTTATTGGGGGAATTTCACTAATTTCAAATCGTAAAAAGCAATTTGCAATTCACAAAAAGCAAATCGCGTTGCCCACTGACTGGCTATCTATAATATGACATGAATATTACTTTAATTAAATTATATGTGGCAACTAATTTAAATTAATTCAATTCAAGCACCATGAACTCAACCATTTTTGGCGCCCAACGCTGGGTCACACAAATAACTCTGATGCAATAATATAATCCGCCACGCCAACCCCTTCATTAGACACTTTTGTAAAATGACCATCACCCGAAATTCTTATATTTAAAATATGCATTTATGTCATATAAAACGCATGTTCACAAAGGATTCTCCACGTTGAGTATATTTGATTTAAAGTCGGTGTTTATCAAACCTGAACGGGAAATAAAACATTTAAATATAGTTGATTTTGTTTTGCATGAATACAGGGAAGGGTATTAATTTAGAAATTATTATTTTCAGAAATGGTGGACCTTTCAGAAACTATGAAATTTGGATTTTTCGATGGACACAAATAAATATAAAGACATTGAAGAAAGAGGCAAAATAAATAGAATATGTGGTTGGTGACTTGAATATCCTCGTAAACCATATTTGATCATCGAGATGGTAATGTCGAATAAGTTTATCTTACATAGAAACGTTAAGCAGAAACAACAGTTTCACACTCAAGACGCTAGTCGGGAAACATGCATATAACTTTCTGTTGTTGTTTCCACGTGGCGTAATAAAAAAATATATGATTGGCGACTTTTTGTTTACTTTATTTAGTGTGTTGAGTTGAATATCCGCGCAAGCTAGGTTTGATCATCGAGATTTAAGTGTCAAATTAGTTTATCCTACAAAGATACGTTAAGCAGACGGCTTATGTACGTTTTATTATTGCTATATCGTTAATGTAGCATTATTATTTGTATTACTAATACTAATTCCGTTACACACAGTAGAAAGGCAATCCTTAATCCAAGAAAGACCACTCTAGTATAAGCAAATACGCCGGTATGTACGAGTTGTGTCCCGTTAAATATTGTTTCATAGACAGCGGCATTTTATCTCATAATCATATTTTGTACAAAAAAAAATATTTGAATTCAAATTCAAATTATCAACTTTTTTAACGGTTGAGTTCATCAATTAAGTTCATCAGTTGAGTACATCAGTTTATATTTCATAGATAGTAAGCAGACACCACAGTTTCGCACTCGATACGCAAGTCGGGAAACATGCACATAACTTCCTGTTTTTTATCTACAGCCGTCCGCCTAGGCCGCTGCCCAAAGAAAGACAGGCCGGCGAAGACGAGCTTCATGTACATGCCTGGTCACTCGAGCCTGGAACTTGACCGGCAGTTGCGCACCGAGCAGCTCGTACTCACCGTGCACGCGGCGTACCGGAAGGCCTGTGAGGACTTCGACCACTTCGCCGCGCTCTTCAGTGATAAACGGGTACGGGCGAGAAAGTATGATTGTTTGTTGGGAATTTTGCGCGTCGTTGATTATGATGAAAATGGTGATAATCATCGGAATTTGTATGCTGATGATGATTATGCTGATATTTACTGTCATCATCATCTTGATTATAACATCATCAGTGTCAGTACCATAAAAATCGCCGTGTATAGTACTGACACTGATGATGATGTTATAATCAAGATGATGATGATGACAGAAAATGATGTTACAACAAGCTTTAAACTTTCGTTGTATTCCTTTTAAGATAAGATTCTAAACAAAACGAGGCTTTTACGGAAATTCGGTTTCGAAATACCAGTACACACTTTATCGAATTAAATGTGATATAAATGGCATATCACTAGAAATCATCACACGCCTATATCTACCGCAGATCATTATCGACGAGAAGGAAGACTGCTGTCACCTGTACTTCCGGTACCTCCCAGGAACAGTCCGCTTTATAACCGCCTTCGCTAAGGAGATTCCGCTCTTCCGGTCGCTCTCTCAGGGCGACCAGCGGCTGCTGATTAAAAGCGCCCTGCTCGAGATTTCTGCCATCAGCGACTCACCTCACATGGAGATCGACGGCCCGGCGCTCTTCAACCCGAGACTCAACATTGCCATCCACCGGGATCGACTTCCGGAAATCGGGCTGCTCGGCATGCTCTTCACGGATCTCGAACAAGTCATTAGACGCTTGCGGAAACTCCGGCTGACGGACGTGGAGTTGTCGCTACTATCTTCCATTGTTTTGTTTTGTCCCGGTAAGTCCTGAGACGCGTTCGTAGGTCTTAAATTCTTAGGTGCATGTTCCGTATTTTTTTAGCCTTCTTTACACGCACACTTTAATTAATTCCGGTGTTTCATTATTAAAAGTGTATCGAAACACTAATAGAAACCGTTTAAACATATCATAATTTATATACGGACTATCGAAATTATTGTATTGCTAGTAATTAATTATATTGCTTTGCACATTACAAAGTTGTGTAAGCGTTTAATTCCATATAAATTTACCGTAGGGACAAACAGTATTACAGTACAAATTTGATCAAGTACGGCATATTGTACTATTTTCTGTCTTCACGCGTTTTTACGCTATAAGCCACGTGATCACACGTTGTTTCAGACCGGGAAGGGTTGGCGCCCAACGTCGCCTTGGAGACGGTCGAGACGGATCTCAGCCTGGCGCTCAAGTGTCAGCTGATCCTGAGTCACGGGGACGGCGTGTTGCCGTTCGCAAAGGTGGTCGAGGTGCTCACGGAACTGCGGCGGCTTGCGACGCTCTATTTGGACGACATTCTCAACTCGCAGGTGGTAATCGAGTCGGGTGACGGCAGCTGAGGAGGGAAGCGGCCGTTCGCTCTCCATTCTTGCGGGTTGAGCTCTCGTCAGACGACGGCTTTGTCAGGTTAGGGAAGCGGTCGCCGCCGCACATTCTAAGGGTGGAAACCAAGTCAGGCGACAGCACCGGTATCTGAATTAATTGCCGCCCGCCCTCCGTTACAAGCTCGCGGGTGGAAATAAACTAGACAGAGGGCGACGGTGGTTTCAGCTGTGGAAAGACGCTGCTTCCCGTTGCGACCTCCGCCGCCACGCCGCCGTCGCCGCTTCTTCTGTTACGCGTACATTCCGGTTTCAGACGTCGCGAGAAGGGAATTGCTGCTCTTTTCTCCCGACTAAAAATGCATGGATAGAATGTTTCAAAGAAACGTCGCACGCGGTATTTATTGTTTTAAGTATGGGATGGATTAAATGTTTAACCCATGCATAACATGGTTTTCGGTAATGACACTTTTTCATGGAACATAATTATGAAATTCGATCATTATGATTACTTTGAGAACGGATATAGATTTTTGAACACTTCCGTTTCGGGATATAAAATAACAGTCAAGTATATTAGGGAATTAAGAAACTCTTTTTTTCTCGTAGGATTCGACTTTAATCGTGTTGTGGATATTTAGACTGTTTGATAAATTGTACTAACTTGGTTATACTCGGCAAATTTCATTGGGATGTGTTGAATATTCAAGCAAAAATATGTTCGAGTGGTACACAACTTTCCGTTACAGTTAGAACGGAATTTGACATAACCAGGTGTTTAAAGCGGGATTGTACGATTTTGTCAAATATTGATGAATTTTTATAAAATGTGTTAAAAATTAGTATATATATTTCAATATAAATTAAAATAAAAGTTAAGAAGAACATGTGTCGAAAAATGCGAAATAAGCCAGATATTTAAATCTGAAATTGAAAAAGGCTTCCAGCCTAATTCGCCAGCATATATATAATGCATGTACAATGTGAATCTAAATTTATTTTTAGTGCAGATTCGTTTATTCGACACAAAGACACAATTTTATTTCCTAACAAATACGAGTAAAAGTGTCGGCATCGGCTTTAACCAGCGCTAACTTGTCTTTGCTGAATTTTATGAAATTCGTTTTCAATGTATATTTTTTATTGCCTATTTTGTGTCATCGTAACATAATTTTATCAATATATTAAAATTTAACACATATAAAAATCGTACAGTCCCGCTTTAACCTCTAAATATTAAACAATATAGCTACTTTGCGTTGGCCTCTGTATGCCAAATCAGGTTGTTATGGGATGCGCGCGAGCTTCAAGAGTAGGCATTTAATGCGTTTGAAACATCATTACCATTCGTATAGTCCAAACAAGTTGTGCAAATATACATGGTATTTTTATAATTATCTCTTTCTTTAAATGGTATAGTGTTATCTTATTATTTATTTTTATATGTGCAAACTGTTGGGCCTTAAAAAGGCAATGATTTTTTGTTTTATTTATGTTTTTCACGTTGTGCAAATATACATGGTGTTTCTGAAATTATCTCTTTATTTTAATATTATGTATTGTTATATGTGCCGTGTTCTGAGAAAACTGGGCATAACGCATGTGCGTAAAGTGTCGTCCCAGATCAGCCACTGCAGTCCCCAAAGGCTAATCCGGGACGACACTTTCCGCCCAAACTGGATTTTCGCTAAGAAGAGACATCATTTAAACGAAAAATTCCATAAAGCGAAAATTGGCGTCCCTGATTAGCCTGTGCGGACTGCGCAGGCTAATCTGGGATGACAATTTACGCACAAGCATTATGCCCAGTTTTCTCAGAGCACGACCTATATGTGCAAACTGTGTGGCCCTAAAAAGGCGATATTTTGTTGGAGTATTTGTTAATATAGATTTTATTTTTGTCAACTTATTTGTTATCATTTCATGATTTGTTTCCACCTTTTTCGTCTGACTTTGCCAGACATTTAATTTTAGCTCTTGGTGATTTTAAAGTGTATTAAATGCGTCATGTTCTGAGAAAACTGGGCAAAATGCTTGTGCGTAAACAGGCTAATCTGGGGTGACACTTTACGCACATGCATTTTGCCCAGTTTTCTCAGAACGCGACTCAAATAAAATTAAACTCGTCTATTCTCTAGATATTGTGTGTAAGAAATGTTCAAGTTACAAGCTCTTGTGACCATGACTTTGACATTTTGACCTAAAAAAAGCATTTATTTACTCCCAGGTAACCAGCATAAAAATTAAGATGATCATATGTCAAAGTGGACCTTTTCAAGTTTTGGTAAATTGACAAGTAAGTTTGAAAAAAATGTTTCAAATTCGCAAATTTCGTTGTAGATCCAGTAATATTTGTTAGGAAACAGTAATACTGAACATTTACCATGCTCTAAAATATCGATTATTTGCATCTTTTGACGAATTAAAAACCTAAAGATTATAAAGCGTTGCAACGTGAAACGATTAAATAATTTGGAGAGTTCTGTTGTTATCGTTATATTTTGTGACACTACGAGGATTGCTTATATAAAGTATAAAATACACAGTTCATTGTATGATCACGGATGGCCGAGTGGTCTAAGCGCTAGACTTTTGATCCAGGGGTCCGTGGTTCGAGCCCAGTTGCGGATTACTTTTTTTTCTTTAATTGTATTCTTGTTTTTTACTGGAGCTATTTAGTTCCAATCTTAACATTTATCAATTTAGAGCATTTAATTTCAAAATTCAATACATGCCAAAATCTGTGAAAAGGCCATTTTAATATATTGCGGAAACCAATGTTATGATACAAGACCCAATGACATTGACCTTTGAAAAGACGAATTCAAACTTAATAGGCGCCTTCCTTTCCATCTAATTAATCACTATGCCAATTTGCTTGATTGTTGGTCGAAACATATCACCGATACGAGTTTCCTGTTACAATCATCTGTGACCTTGACTTTTGACCTGGTAACTTTAACATCAATGGGCCCGTTTCATCTCTTTCAAGTTAACACCTTTTCAATGTGCATGATCATAAGTCAAAGCATTTTCAAGATATCATGCGAAAACGAATTAACTGCGACGAGGTTCTATGACGCTGACCTTTGGTCTGTTGACCTTATAATCTCACCCAGAAGTTAACATCATGCAAATTTGAATCGTTGCAAGTAAAAGCGTTTTCTTTTTATTGTTTAGAAAATACTCTTCTACTAACCGACCGACCCGCTAACAGACCTACCGACAAACCGACGGATAGGTGCAAATCAACATACCCCCACCTCTTCGAGGGGGGGGGGGGGGCCTNGGGGGGGGGGGGGGGCCTTAAGAACAGAACAGATTAGTTTATTTCGACTAAAGCATATACAGCTCATCGTCATTAAAATACATATACAATAACAGCATGCGTTTAAAGTCGGTACATCATTTCGTAGAATGAAAAATATACAACAAAAAAAAACAACAAGAAAAATACATGTTTTCGTGAGAATGTCACATGGATGAGGTTTATGATAAATACAAAGTCAAACATTGTTTAATAATTGCAAACATTATTACATTATTCTGTACCTAATTTTTTAACGAAAGAAAAAAACAATCCAACCCATAGTACTTTACTGCTTTGGATATCCCTTCATTGACATCATCTTGTTTTTCATTGGAGGATATCCATCAGAGGTTATAATGTGCAGAAATAGATATACATGTGACGTGTTCTGAGAAAACTGGGCAAAATGCTTGTGCGTAAAGTGTCATCCCAGATTAGCCTGTGCAGTCCGCACAGGCTAATCCGGGACGACACTTTCCGCCTAAACTGGATTTTCGCTAAGAAGAGACATCATTTAAACGAAAAATTCCATAAAAGCGGAAATTGTCGTCCCTGATTAGCCTGTGCGGACTGCACAGGCTAATCTGGGATGACAATTTACGCACAAGCATTTTGTCCAGCTTTCTCAGAACACGACACACATGATCATGTAGTATTTGCTTTTTATTTTGTTTTATATTATACGTCGAAAGAGTAGAGAAAATCGGTCATTAAAAACCTGACCATTTTACTCTTGAGAGAAATTCCACCATAGCTCGAGAAACATGATATTATTTAAACATTTAACTCTTAGTGAGAGAAATTCCACTATAGCTCGAGAAACATGATATTATTTAAACATTTAACTCTTAGTTATTTTGAGTTAATTAAACAACTTTGTTATTTTCAAAAGAAGGTGAATAAGCTGATCATCGTGTCCATATCAACCTTTTTAACAACAGAAAACACAAATCAGGGGTATGATTTAGGAGAGTTCAGAGTGGAGAAAAAATATATCGACTGATTTTGGACAACAAGAGTCCAATGACGGCGGGACCAAGTGACCCTAGACGAATGCATAGATAAACATTCTGACAAAGTTTAAAAAAATACTCATAAATGTAGGCTCTAGAAAGGTTACAAAGGTTTTCTACTATCTGGCCTGGTGACCTTTGGACAAACATGACCAGGATTGTGACTCTGACTAGATATTGTCATGATAAATATTTTAAGTTTCATTAATATATTCTAAGTTACATGAATATTGAGTCAAAAATGTGGCCTCTATTGTGGTAACCAGGTTTTTCTACGATTTCTCCTGCTGATCTAGTTTTTTGGACACATGTTACCCAGATTTTAAATCATTCTCGATATTGCCAAGATAAACAATCTGACAACATGTTTCATCCAGCTTGAGTCATACTGTGGACTTTGGGGTGGTAACAATGTTTTTCTAAAGTTTTACCTGGTAACCTAGTGTTTTTTTTTATATAAATTTGACCCAGATTTAAATACAGCCGAGGTATTGCCAAGATTAACATTCTGACAGAATTTCATCAAGATTGAATGATAAACATGGCATCTAATAGTTTTTGAAACATTTGAACTGGAAACCTTGTTTTTAGCGCGCATGACCCAGGTTTGAACTCGTTTGTCTAGAAATGTCACAGTAAACATTCTTACCAAGTTTGATCAAGATCAAGTTATACATGTTTTTGCTAGAGGCAACAAGTTTTTTTTAAGATTTGACCAGGTGACCTACTTGTTTGGATGCACGTGACTCAGATTGAAACTTGGCCTAGATAGTGCCAATATAACATTCCGACCAACTTTCATAAAGTAAAGATAACAATCTGACCAAGTTTCATAAAGATAAAGTCATAAATGGGGCCTCCAGAGAAGTAAAAAGGTTCTTCTAACATTTGACCTGGTGGCCTAGTTTTTTGGATTCACATTACCCAGGTTCGAATTTGGCCTGGATATTATCAAGATAAACATTCAGACCAAGTTTCATTAAGATTAATTCATGAATGTGGCCTTCACAGTAATAACAAGGTCATTCAAACATTTGACCTGGTGACCTAGATTTGGGACGCACATGACCGAGATTAGAACTCGACCATAATTTAGTCAGAAAAACATTCTAAGTTTCAGTAAGATTGAGTGATAAATGTGGCCTCAAGAGCGGAAACAAGGTTTTTTTTTAAAATCACTGGGACGACCTTATTTTTTGGCGTTTGTGACCAAGCTTCAAACAATGTCTATATATTGTCCCAAACAAACATTCTGACCATGATTTATGGAAGTTGAATCATAAATGTGGCCTCTTAGAGTGGTAACAAGGTTTTTTTAAGATTTGACCTAATGACCTAGTTTTTAGACTCACGTGACCAAGATTCAATCAGCCTACATATTGCCTAGAAAATATTCAAACAAATGTTTTAACCAAGTTTCATGAAGATTGGACTGAAACTGTGACTTCTAGTGTGATGATGGGGTGTGGGTCATGTGTTGTGCATTTGTCTGGAGAGGAAGAGGAGAAGTTCCCAGAGCGCAGAGTCCACCGCCCCGGCACAAGAGCACCCACGCCGAGCGAGCCCGAACCCCCCCGNCATACATACATACATACATACATACATACATACATACATACATATCAACCAAAGTTTAATGTTTCATCAAGATTGGATGACAAATTTGGCCTCTAAAGTGGTAACGAGCGAAACGTTGACGAATACCGGAAACAACTCGAAGACGGAATACGGAGATTGACATATATGAGTCGCGCTCTGTGAAAAGGGGGTTTAATGCATGTGCGTAAAGTGTGTCCCAGATTAGCCTGTTCAGTCCAGACGACACTTTCTGCTTTTATTATATTTTTCATTTAAAGGAAGACTGTTTTTGACGATAATCGAGTTTAGGCGGAAAGTGTCGTCCCAAATTAGCCGGTGCGGACTGCACAGGCTGAACTGGTAAGACACTTTACGCAGATGCATAAAACCCTGTTTTTCAGAGCGCGACTCGTATGTATTTTTTTCCGAAGTAAACCGATTAATTTTATTCAACGCATTTAGTTAAACATGTCATGACTCCTTTGCTTTAAAATAATTCGTTACGTACTTGCCTATTTGCTGTGTATATGTTCGGATAATTTCAATCAGTTTCTGCCTCACAACTTACAAAACATTTAAACTATACATACGTTCTTGATTTTTGAAAATCAATCGCACGTGTCATTTGACAAACTAAATTTTTGAAGGAGTTAAAACTAGATTTCAATGGATCGTTATTGTACAAGACCGTTATTTTAAATATGTGAATATTTACCAAATATGTACATTCACTCTTAATTTTCTGTAGAAAAATGAACGAGTTCATTTTGCATTACCCGTAAACCGGCGATCCCGCCTTCGAAGCCTGAGCTTCTTAAATCGGACCAATGGTTTCAAGACGCTGACGCGTAGTTATACAGTGTCCAGTACCGTGACAGCACTACTTTTGTAAATATAGTAACAAACATGAATACACATTACCCGTTTGTTTACTTTTGTTTCTTTGATGTTTCATTTAAAAAGCAAAATTGAAGCAAATATTGAGAATACTAGGTCGGTGGCGAATAGGGCGAAGTTTATTTTGCGAGGCTTAGAAAATCTGAACCACGAGCCTTGGCGAGTGGTTCCGATTTTCGGGCCGAGCAAAATAAACTTCGCTTTATTCGGCACCGACCTAGTATTCCATTTATCCCATCAATTTTCTTAGTCGTCAATTATTTCTTTAAAACTATATTATCGAACCGGCTTTCCGTATTCTATTTTCATCACTTGATTACGCAATTTATGACGTTTCTCGTGTGACGTCATTTCGGTGACGAATCATTGTACGAAAACAATATATACGTGGTGGTGTTTTAACAGTAAAATATTTGTTTAAAGCATCGAACGAATCCAAAACGTATTTCGGATTGTGTGTTTGTCATGCATAACACCTTAAGAACAGACACTGGAAGTGTATATCGTTGTAACATTATAGTTATTAGCATTGGATTAAAGTTGCCAGCGTGTCGTTTATACTAAATTTAGTTTTTTTATGACTCCTGTCAAAGATTAAACAATGGCATTAATCTATTCTACAGCAAAGTTTCAGATGCAATCGATATTTGAATTATCCAAATAATGTGCTATGTGCAATTATAATTAATAGTAAAACTTCAGAACTGCTTTTCTTCGCGCAGGAATAATGAATAACACAACCTTGAAGGGCGGGTAGTAGCTGTTCCTGAAACTAAGATTACAACAGGTGTTGCCTCCCTAAAAGCATACAACTCTGAGTTGTTTTTAAGCTCAGATATGTTTTTATTGTTTCAAATCAAAGGACAAATATAAATATAAGGTTTGATTCTTATTTTTCGGGCTTTATGCAGTATGAACGCTCATGGCGAGTATTGAAAATTTAGTGTTTTTAATGTTTTTGCGGTGTTTTTTAAGGTATTTGAAGTGTTTTGTGAGGTATTTGCATTGTTTCCTAAGGTATTGACAGTGTTTCGTAAGGTATTTGCAGTGTTTTCGAAAGAATTTGCGATGTTTTCTAAGGTATTTTATTTGCAGTGTTTTCTAAAGTATCTGCAGTGTTTCCTAAGGTATTTGTTGTGTTTTCTAAGGTATTTTCAGTGTTTTCTAAAGTATTTTCAGCGTTTCCTAAGGTATTTACAGTGCTTTCTTAAGTATTTGCAATGTTTTGCAATAAAGTGTTTGCAGCGTTTTCTTGAATATTTGCAGCGTTTGCTGAAGTATGTGCAGTCCTTTCTAAAGTAGTGACGATGTTTTCTAAAAAGACTACTATGTTTTCTATAGTTTGTGCAATGTTTTCTTGAGTTTTTGTAACTTTTTCTAAATTGTTTGCGTTTTTTTTCAAAAGTATTTGTAGGTATTGTATGAAGTATTTGCATGTTTTCTAAAGTTTGTGCAATGTGAAGTATTTGTTAATATTTAAAATTATTTGCAGCGTTTTCGTAATTATTTTCTGTGTATTTCTTAAGTATTTGCAATATTTTCTCAATTATTTTCAGTGTTGCTAATGTATTTGTAGTGTTTTCTAAAGTATTTGCAGTGCTTTCGGAAGATTTTGCTATGTTTTTTTAAGTATTTGCGATGACTGCGTAAGTACTTGCAGAGTTTTCTAAAGTATTCGAAGTGTTTCCTTAAGTATTTGCAGTATTTTCTAAAGTATTTTCACTATTGCTTATGTATTTGCAGTGTTTTCTAAAGTATTTGCAGTGCATTCTGAAGTACTTTTAGTTTTTTTTTTAAGAATTCGCAGTGTTTGCTTAAGTTTTTGCAATTTTATAAAGGGAACTTGTTATTTTGTCAAAAGTATTGGCAGTATTTTCTTAGGTATTTGGAATGTTTCCTTGAGCATTTGCAATGTTTTCTAAAATATCAAGCTGGACTGTATTTATTTTATATTAATTTTACTTTTGATATTACAATTGGATAGGTAAATTAATAAGAAATGTTCTGGAAATGCCGTTGATATATACAGCCTATGTTTTATGCTTTTACCTTTGATTGCTATTATTTTTGTCAAAACTCATGGTAGTATAGTTTATGGCCTTGATTGTATTTTTCATTTATGTATGTGTGGTTGATGTGCTCTCCGCCCCAAGAGAGGTGTTAGTGGGGTTTTCGAGCAGGATACAGGAGACGCCCCGATTCCAGAGGCGCCCGTGGTTCTTTTAAGTGCCCGGTAAATAGCACCGATACACTGCACCCCCTTTAACGTCCCTCGCGGAGGACATATTAGTATTTGAATATGGTGTTAGTATTGGTTTAAATAAAATTTTGCTGCCTTGTGTCGTATCTTATAGTGACGTGGGCCCTCTCCGTTGCTTCTATGGATCTTGTTTGTATGGTGTTTGAGAGGGGCAGACTAGATTTTTGAAAGATCATGTACTTGACGATAGTAGAAAGGGGCTGGGAGTGTGTTATTTGACCGAGATGACTATTTCATTGGGGGCAAGGACAATTTCTATATACATTCTTTATTTTTGCTGATTTGGGTGTCTCTGGCACTGTGGTGTTGAAGGCCTGGACTAGTTTTGAAAGCTCATTTACTTGACAAAAAGAGAGGGGCTATGTTTGAGGTATTAGTGTTTTTGGTATTAGGGAGGGCGCGCACATTAATGTTTCTGGTTCTACTATATATGGTGACAAAGGCAGCAGTCCTATGAGTTATTGTTTTATGACCGGTTAGTATCTTGGTCTGAACCGGAACTTGGCGAGCTATGTGCTCGCTACGGCTACATAGGTAAATACAATGGTTAGTAGACAAATGAACTACAATCTGTTAATCTCATCACTTCATGACAAAGAGAGTCAACATACAATAAGTACCTTTATCTTTCTTTTTTTTTGGTAATCTTGGGTGGGTCGTGCCGACAGGGACATAGTGAGGGGGCACGGGCTCCTCTACCCCAGCCGGCACGCTCCAGCCAACATATTTTTATATAATGCATATAATAAGTACATGTTTATCTAAAGGGGTTGCACTGTAGGTGTCTCTAATGAGTTACCTGCGTGCGCACTTTATGCGGCTTCCGTCCTAGTACGGAAGTGAGGTGTCCGTNGGGGGGGGGGGGGGGTCTCGCGGAACCCGGATATTGTTAACCTAATTGATTATTAGTTTCCAAAGGGGGATACAAATTCGTCCATATTGTTTTAAGTCAGTGATTTCAGAGGCTGAGTGACCGTCATATTTTAGAAAGCGAACCCTTCCGTCGTTGTATCAAAGATTGTTGTTGTTGTTCTGCTATGTTATTAGTATGCAGCATGGTTGCCCGTTCTCGTCCCTGACGTCCCCACAGGACACAGCCCCAGGAGCCAAATGACGTTCGTCGGAGTGGCCCGTCGGCTATGCCCTGTGAGGGGTAACTATAGATTGATTGTAACTCACCGCTATGCTAAGGCCGGGATGATGCCGGGATCCTATGGCCAGGCGCGGCCCGAGATGGACCCCGGACGAGTGGCCATATGGTGTGTCCCGAAGTGACCGTCGTCCGAGGCCCGCCCGGCGGAACCTCCCATGACTATAGTCCAAGGATCGGGTTTGGGCAGATAGGATGCATGTTATATTCTAATATGTATGTTTTGTTGTTTTTGTTTTTTTTTCTTCTTATTGTCCCTAGTTTCTTATCTGTTTGATTCTTCTGATCTCATATTTACGGCGGCATAAAAGGGGACATAGGAAATATTTTATTTAACGGTTTCTATGACGTGCGCACGTCATAGCTATGACGTGCGCACGTGATAGCTATGACGTGCGCACGCGATAGATATGACGTGCGCACGCGATAGCTATGACGTGCGCACGCGAAAGCTATGACGTGCGCACGCGATAGCTATGACGTGCACACGTCATAGCTATGCACGTCATAGCTGACCAATGATAATACGTATCAGATCAGCCATTGATTATCAAAAAATGGAAATACTTTGTGATTTGTTTGAAAAGGGATTGAAAAGCTTGAAAATTCAGCATGTATTGAGAATGGACTACGGTGATCAAATCAGTATTCGCAATTTGAAAAGAAAATTAAATGAATTAGGACTGAAAAGAAGAGATTATTGAAACATCGCTAGCGTAACTCATTATATACAAAATGAACTTCTTCAATCCGATCAACTGCATGGATATCGTATGATGGCCGCCATATGTAAAGAAAGTGGTTTCAATGTACGAATGGAAGATGT